>APFE030427099.1:229290-265978 GCA_000404065.3 Pinus taeda
AAAAACCGTGTCCGGGGTGATTCACAAGTTACTGAGGTGGCATTTCCACGCAGTCGAATTTGCCCAAACGAGTAGTCTGTATGGCGACTTCTTTGTGCCTTCGGGGACAGCTTTTCTTTAAAGATTTTGGTTGGAAATTTAGTTGAGAAAATCATAATTGTAAATTGTTGAATTTGTTTGAATGAAGGTAAAGAAAGTATTCCATCATAGATTTACTAAAAGGAAAATTCACTTTATTAAAGAAAAAAGAGAATTTAGGAACGCCATGCCGGTTATGTGAAGGCAAGGAAAACATGACCGGCTTTCACGGTCACTGTTCTTCCGTAAATTAAAAATCAGGTCCATCAACCATTCCATATACACCTTTGACTTTGACAGTAAGGTGGAATTTCTATTTATTATATGATTTAGTTAACTTATGAAAGCAGTTTTCCTTTTTGGTCGCAGAAGCACGAGAAGTCCTGTTCAGTTCATCACATGAAGGTATCCTTAAGATTTTAAATATATCATTCAGCTATAAATTTTTATAGCCAAACATAGTTTTTAGCTATGTCGCGTGGGTTCCCGAACGCGGCGGTGCGGTTCTCAACCCGTTTCGGTTTTTTAAATATATCATTCAGCGATAAATTTGTATAGTCAAATATGGTTTTTAGCTATGTTGTATGGATTCCCGAATTGAGGGGTGGGGTTCTCGAACCCGTCCCGGGTTTTCGAACCTAAGTATCAGATTCTGGTATGGGTGCTTTTTAGAAGAACTCATAAGAACCAGGTTCTGCTATGAAGAACCGAGTTCTCCATTAAAAAAAGTTGGGTTCTTTTGTATTGACAGGTACGAAGAACCCTGATGATGGGTACTTGGAACACCAAAATCAGGTTCTTTGGAGTTCATTTTAGTTTTTATTTTTAAATTTTTAATTAGTTTAATGGGCTTTCGCTAATATTCCATGTAGCTAGTTCTGCATCTTTCGAGAGGAATTGGAGTACTTATGACTTTATCCATTCAGTAAAGAGAAATAGGTTGGGCTCAAAGAAGGCAGAGAACTTAGTCTACATTCATAGCACACTTTGTCTCATATCTCAAAAAGATCTTGGTTATAAGGAGGGTCCTTTCAAGAGATGGGACCAATACACATATGATGCTATGTGTGTGGGCGAGGAGATACAACCATATGGCCTTATTGAGCTACCTCCAGTTGCTATGGATGATAAAGAGCCTCAAGATGAGAGTGGTTCCTACCTGGAGAGCATGCTAACTGAAGATCTAAGTGATTTTGATGACATGGCTTGAGGAAACCATTGTTCATTATTAGCTATTTTTATTTTAGTATTTTAAAATTTCCTAATTTTTGTTTGGAGATGCCTTAAGGCAAATTTTGAATGTAGAGTGACAATGGACATATATCATGATTCTTATTAATATGTAAACTCCAATTTGCACTTGATATAACATTAGAAATTTTGAAATTTCATTGTGAACGTTGAATGTTCAATGATGTGGATGTTTAAATATTTAAAGTTTAAATCATAAGTATTTTAGTTTACTTGTTTAAAGTTGAAAAATATACAAATTCACATATATTATAATTATAAATATTAAATATTATATATTATATATATATAAATTATAATATACCTCCAACGAACCCACGCATCCTGTTTCAAAAAATGACGTTCTCATCCCTGTCCTCGTACCGTCCCCGTCCCGAACCCACGTTTCCTAGCAACATAAGTTTTTAGCTACCACACTAAGTATGGATAAATTTGTATAGCCAAAAATAGTTTTTAGCTCCTACAAGTATGGAGGAGGCTTCTTTGCAATATGACGTAGGATATAATTCCTGTTATCTGGTTAGCCTGTCTGCACAAATTTGATGTTATGGTGTTTGTATAGCATGCTATCTAACATCTATTTGTTTTGAAATTTATATTTTGCATTATATTTGTTTTAATAATTTATGGGAAATTTAATAAAAAATGGAGATATATGTTTCTTTTTATTTGTGAAAAAAGAATTTCTAATGTTAATCACTTTGAAGATTAGAAATTACATTTTCTGAAAGTTTTTGAAAAGAATGGCTATAGAAGACATTATGGTCTTAGAGCTTTTCATAGGGATGTTAATCACTTTCAAGATGAGAAATTACATTTTTCTTAGAGCTTTTCATAGGGACAGTAAGGGGTGGAACTAAAAAAAGCTATAATGACCCATTATTCTTGGTTAAACTTCCTTTTATCGATGGGACCAGGATAAGATTGCTCACATTATTAAAAAGCATAAGGTCTTAGCTACTTTTAACCCCCTTAGTATCATTAAGAGTTCCCTTAGATCTGTTAAGGATCCAGTTGACCCTAAGGACATGAAAGGGGTTTATTCAATCCGTTGCTCTTGTGGGATTCTCTACATTGGGGAAATTGGTCAGTCCGTTAAGCTTTGGAATAAGGAGCATGTTGCACACATCAGACGCAGGTGTTCCCGCTCCAAACATTAGATTCAGGGTTCCCGCTCCTCAGCGATTGATGAGCATGCCGAGAAAACTATGCATCATGTATGCATTGAGGACTGTGAGTCATCGCTAGGATAGATTATTCTCATCATAGGAAATTACGTGAGGCCATTCAAATTGACAAGCATGTGAAAAATCTCAATAGGGATGAAGGTTGGAAATTAAGTAAGAGTTGAGTTCGGACCCCTCATTTTGATGTATCTTTTTATTATATTTATTTTTAATTATTATTATTATTATTATTTAATATGTTCATTCCTTCTTATATGTTTCCTTTTTTTTTCAGGGTTTCTCTCTAGAATTATCTTTAATTAATTTTAAGATTAATATATTTTGTTTTTAAATTTTAAGACATTCATTATAGATTTTAGTTATTTTTTGGTTCACCCTGTTTTTTCTTCTTTTTATGTCCTTTTCCTTTCTTCTTTTTATGTCCTTTTCCTATGGATAATATGCTTTTTCTTTTGCTTAGACTTTTATAATGCTATTTACATTTCTCATTTGTAATTGGTATTTTTTACTAAGTAACTAATTTCATTATTAGTTTGACCTTCTCATCTCTAACATTCATCTTAAAGATTAATTAGTTAATAAATTAATTTATTTGCTAATAGTGATTTTGTGGGGCATGATGCATCTATTATTTATATTTTATGTGGGATCTGATTTTTCATCCTTGTCGTTAGGATAAGAATCACATATGGTTCAAAAGGTCAACTCAAAATCGATGATGTGATTAATCTGAAATACATTTTGAATAATGATATGGATCCATGTTTATTTATAGTTTTTCATTTGTATATTAGTTATAATGATTTAATTAAATATTTATTAATATTACATAAATTAAGTAAATCGAAATATTAATTACAATAAATTAAAAAATATATATTTTAATCTAATAAATAATATTATTATTATTCCAATTTTCCTAATTTCTAAAAATGTGTTTATAGTTTCTTATGCTAGGATAGTGATGACATGGTATGATGTGAAATTTCTTTTATGTGTCTTACAGGACATGGATAAATTGAGGTGGACCAATGAGAGGCCAAAGATGGTACTAGAGTGACATCCCCATATTTATTGTGGTATAAGGCACACCTATTAAGGGAACATGTAGAAGATAATCATGGTAGTATATCATTTGTATTCTTAAAGGAAGAAAAAAAAGCATCTCAAAGGATCGAAAAGTATGGCGAGGGTATTGTTGTCCATATACCTACATAGAAATTTGTTAAAAGGGAACATGACATGGGAAAAGTAAATATGAGCAAGGATTGGATACTTGTGATTATTCATGAAGGAAATCTAGTGAATATTAGCTTTGCATCTATGACAAAGATAAGTGTGGTGTCCTCAACAACATTAGAATTGAAAACATTTCTTGTTTCACAATCATGGATGTTCTTAGGATATTTTGGAAGGAATAGATGGGCACACAGAGATATAGAAAAATAACCATGTTGATTGCTAGCACAATTATCCTTTATAATTGATTAAGCCAACTTTGACTAAGTGAGATTATGTTTATTTGGATTAACATTAAATACATTATAAATACACACGTCAAGATAACACTTAACAAACAATTCATAAGCTTTGAAAATGAATAGAAATCCTATTGTTCTACCTAGTTTGAAACCTTGTGATCACATTCTTGTGCTTTTGCTAGACGGAATTTCAAAAACACTAGCTTTCCTTCTACCATAAAAACAATTGTAATTCCCATGAACGCATTAGTTTTAATGCACCTCTTATTGCAACATTGTGCATTCTTTTAGAGCCAATAAAATGGCACAGAAAGGTAGAAAACTAGCCATGTTGAGCTTTAGGAAGGTGTTTCTAGAGTATTGATTGCATATTTGTGCCTGTGCTAGAAGGGAATTTAGTGATTGCTAGCTTTCCTTCAGGCCCAAGAGAAATCACAATCCTGACAACAACATCAGACACTAACCTTTCCTAGAGTGAAAACACTTCCTTGCTTTTCCTAGTGACTAATAACCATGGATCATCATGCAATATAATAAAAAGGAAGGTTGGGATGAAACATTTCCATGTTGATAAAATGGATTTTTATAAAATGGCATGTGAGAATAAATGAAAAATAGGAAATGATTCTATGCTAGTTCTTCTCTATGAGTGTAAGTTAGTGACTACAAACTTTCTATCCTTTTCAATAACAAGTGTGAAGAATACAACAACATAAAATTTGAATGCATTTCCTATTCCATAGTCACAAACCCTTTAAGTTTGATATAGAGCCAATAAATGGACACACACTTAGAAAAATTTCTAACCATGATAATTGTTAGGTTAAGGAATTGTGACAACACTAATGGAATCTTTTTGTCTTTTATTAAAGTTAATCTAGAAAGTTCTACCTATCCATCTATGACAATAAGAAATGCAAAACCAACAATAACATCAATTTAATAGCACTTCATATTAAATGATTCTGAATTTCCTTGGATTTCTCAAAATCCAATACATGGGATCTCAAAGATACGTAACATTGCATGGTCATTGTGACATCACTACATCTCTTGTTGGGCTACAACACTGTAGAAGTTTTAACACAACTTTGATACCAAAATTTAATGAATGTATGTAAGATGTTGATGCAGGAGCATCCGGACTTAGCCAGAAATGTGATTCTTTGTTCACATGTTGTGGCTAAAATGAGATGAATTTCATTGATTTAAGAAGTCAAAATCAATTTTAGTAGAGAGAGTTGGATCTCTCAAATTTATCTTTGCTTTAATTATTGTAATAATTGGATTGTTGTATTATTTTCAGAACAGGAGATAAGTTGCTAGATTAGAGGTGTATTAGAGCTTGATAATATGGACTTAATGGTTGAGTTGATAAAAATAGAGATTTAGTTGTCAATGCAGTTAGGATAGGATTTGATTCATAAAGGGGAAAAAGAATGTAATGGTAGAGAGATTAGATGATCGAGAGTGGAGTGAGTAAACGAAAGTTTGAGTGACAAAGATAGGGTTTGAGATGGAAAAAGTGGTCATACAAACTGTTGTAATAGAGTCGAGAGGGCCAAGACTCTGTAATTTCCATTTTGTTGACTAATTGTTTGAAGTGTGGTGTGGACACACTGTTCTAGTGCATAAATTTTCTTACGACTGTGTATCGATGTTCTCGGCCCTAATCGGGTATTTTTCTCTGTTCATACATTTTATTGAATATTGCAATCAATTAATATTAATGATTAATATTGAGCTTAAGTGTTAAACTTTTCTTAAGCATCTTTATTAAAATTTTGAATTAAGTACGTGGTAGTATTCGATAAGTGGGAAGTGGTATCTCACACGCCCTAAAGGAGGTAAGCGGTATTCCTAAAATTAAGGTGATTAGCCTAAGTGGGTGACATGTAGCATGAGAAAACTACTTTTCTTGTGTGCTCTCGACTTGATATCAGTCGTGAAAGAATTTGTGCAAGACTGCATGATAACTGTTCAATTGGACGGGACACATCGACGGTGGAGATTGTCAGGGTTAGTTGGTGAGTGGACAATGCGATATCTGTTGGATCTGGAGAAGTGAGATCAATGACACATATTGAAGCAGTGGATAAAAGGGGAAGTCAAAGAGGGACCAATAGTGATTGGTCAGATAAGTGGGACCATCAGGGGGAAATCCTCGTACATAATTTATTTATGCACAACTGATTGGATCTAAAGCTAGCCAGTAGTTGAATTATAGACTATGACCTCATTTTCATCAACCTCCTGTGCCATTTCTAATATCAGAGCATAGAGATTAAGTTTTTCTACAGTAAACATGCCATCGAGGAGGAAAGGAGGCATAGGTAGGGGGAGACCTATAGCAAATGCAATTCTGCTTGATGAGATCTAGAATTTGTGTACAAGGATGGAGAAAATGGAGACTACTCAAAGGAGAGCACCTAATGAAGGAGATACCAGTGCTGCAGAAGAATCTTTTGAGGAAGATGAAAAGGATGAAAGTGAAGCTGCCAAAATTCTTAAGATATTGGCCAAAGCAAGTGGAAGACCAAAGGTGGAAATACCTTTGTATGATGGGAATCTCAATGTAGAAGAGTTGATGGAGTGGATTAGTTCATTGGATAAGTATTTTGACTATGAGGAGGTTGATGATAAAAAGAAGGTGAAATTTGCAGTTACCAAATTGACGGGTCATACAACTATTTGGTGGAATGAAATACAAACATCTAGAGCAATAAAAGGAAATCCCAATATTGAACAATGGGATAAAACGGTGAGTAGATTCAAAGCCAAATTTATGCCAAAAGATTATCAGTTAAATCTTTTCAGAAAATTACAGAATTTGAGCCAATAAGGAATGATTGTCAAACAATATACTAAAGAGTTTTATAAGATGACTATTAGAGAAGGACATGCGGAGGATGACATAGAGAAGGTAGCCAAAGATATCAATCGGTTGAGGTATGACATACAGGATGAAATCAGCTTGTTGAGTCTGAAGACAATTGCAGATGCCTATCAAGTAGCTTTGAAGGCAGAAGAAAAGATGTTGAGGAAGCAAAATAAAAGGAATAGAGGAAATGTTCAACAAGAGGTAGAGGAACTACCAGACCAAGATTTTAGCACCATCAGAGTGAAGTAGGAAGTTCAAGTAGTAGACCACCATGGAGAGGAGATTTTAGAAGAGGAATATTTGCACCCAGAGGAAGCAATCCAGGAAGAAAAATTCAGTGTTATCCATGTCGAGAATGGGGACATGGATCTTGGGGTTGTCCTCATCAAATCAGAGGAATGTGAATGTGGCTGAGGCAAAGGAAGAAAAACCTCAAATTGCAAACAAGGAAGAATCACCTGAAGTAGGAGAATCCCTGTTGTTAAAAAGAGTATTGCTTAAGGTAGACAAAGGGACAGGAGAACCAGCTCAGAGAAAGAGTTTATTCAGAACTACATGCAAATCCAAAGGAAAATGTTGTAAAGTGATAATTGACAGTGGAAGCACTAATAACCTTGTTTCTACAAAAATGTTGGACAACCTAGGATTAGTGAAAACAATACACCCTAGTCCTTACAAAGTGTGATGGCTGCAAAAAGGAATTGAGCTTATTGTGATAGAACAATGCAAGGTAGAGATATAGATTAGTACTTATAAGGATGTGATATTGTGTGATGTAATGCCAATGGATGTATGTCATGTATTGTTGCGAAGACCTTGGTAGTTTGATTGGAAAGTTATTCATGATGGGAGGAGGAATACTTACACTTTAGAGAAGGATGGAAATAAACATACACTGCTACCATTGAAGGATGAAGTAGGCAAAGAAGCAGTTGGAAACAATGTTATGCTGATGAGTGGAAAAGAATTGTTGCGAGAAATCAAGAAGGATGAACAGATACATTCTGTTGTCATAGGGAGACCTAAGGTAATTTTGACTTCTACAAACTTGGATGATTTCCTTGAAGAAATCAAAACTCTGTTGAATGATTTTTCTAATATTATTGTGGATGAGTTTCCAAATGCATTACCACCAACCAGTAGTACTATTCATCATATTGATATGATACCTCGAGAAAATTTTCCAAACAAAGTAGCATACAGATTAACTCCTCAAGGGAATGCAGAAGTTGGAAGACAAGTGCAAGAAATGATGGATAAGCGATTAATCATGGAGCGTCTTAGTCCATGCGTTGTACCAACAATACTCAGTCCAAAAAAAGCGTGTCAATGGTGTATGTGTACTGATTCCAGGTCCATAAACAAGATTACTATCAGGTATAGATTTCCTTTACCATGCATGGATGATTTGATGGATTGTTTATGTGGGTCAAAGTATTTTTCTAAGATAGATTTGAAGAGTGGATATCATCAAACAAGGATTAGAGAAGGAGATGAATGAAAGACTGTATTTAAAACAAACAGTGGTTTGTATGAGTGGTTAGTGATGCCTTTTGGGACTCACTAATGCACCCAACACATTCACAAGATTGATGAATGAAGTCTTGAAGGAATATCCAGGAAAGTTTGTCATTGTTTATCTTGATGATACTCTAGTTTTCAGTAGAAGCAAAGAAGAACATCTGGAGCATATTAAGTTGGTTTTAAGAATTCTGCAAAAAGAGAAACTGCTGATAAATATGAAGAAATGTAGTTTCATGAATGAAGAATTAGTATACTTGGGATTTGTATTTTCTAAGGAAGGTTTGAAAATGGATCCATAGAAAGTCCAAGCAATTTGGAATTGGTCTATTCCAAGAAACATATTTAAGGTAAGAAACTTTCATGGTCTTGCAAGTTTTTATAGAAAATTTATCAGAAATTTTAGTCATATTTGTGCACCAATTATTGAAACAATCAAAGAGACTAATCAGCCATTCAAGTGGATAGAAGTAGCAGACCGAAATTTTAAGTTGCTGAAGAATAAAATTATAGAGAAACCAGTTTTAGCTTTACCTAATTTTCGAAAAGTATTTCAAGTTGAAAATGATGTTAGTGGAGTTGCAATAGGAGCAATTTTGAGTCAGGAACAAAGACCAATAACATACTTTAGCGTGAAACTAAATGAAGCTAAGGAGAAATATTATTTTTATGATAAAGAATTTTATTCTATTGTGCAAGATTTAAAAAAATGGAGACATTATTTGATACCAAAATAGTTTATATTGTATTCTGACAATCATGCATTACAGTTCATAAACAACCAACCAAAATTGAACCATAAACATGTGAAGTGGGTAGATTTTTTATAGAGTTTCACTTTTGTGATAAAACATACAAGTGGTAAGTTGAACAAAGTTGTTGATGCTTTAAGAAGGGTAAATTTGGTTGTGCAAGAATTAAGAGTTGGTGTTGTAGGATTTGAAGAAATGGTTGATATGTATAAAGATGATGCAGAATTTAAAGATATTTATGCAGTTGTACAAAATCCAATAGTTCATAATACAAGCCTGTGGGTAGATTATCTTATCCAAGGAGGCCTACTATTTAAAGGTAAATAATTGTGTATTCCCAAATGTTCTATGAGGGAAAACATAATCAAGGAGAAACACAGTGGAGGATTATCTAGTCACTTTGGACAAGGCAAAACCTTTTTTCAGATAAATTCCTTTTTCTATTGGGAAAAGATGCAAACTGATGTTAAGAAATTTGTTGAGAAGTGGAGGATATGTCACCATGCTAAATGGAGAAGCCAAAATACAGAATTGTACCAACCATTGCCAATACCAGATCGATCATGGGATGCAATTAGGATGGATTTTGTTTTAGGGTTACCTGAAACTCAAAGAGGAAATGATTCTATTTATGTTGTGTTAGATAGATTTTCTAAAATGGAACATTTCATTGCATGTAGAAAGACTAGTGATGCAACACATATTGCTAATGTGCTTTTTTCAGAAGTTGTAAGGTTACATGGATTTCCTATAAGTATTATGTCTTATAGGGATACAAGGTTTGTTGGGAATTTCTGGAGAACTCTTTAGAAGAAACTAGGTGCTAACCTTAGCTTCAGTTTAGCATACCATCCTCAAGTAGATAGACAGACCGAAGTGGTAAACAAAAGCTTGGGGAACATATTGAGAAGTTTAGTGTATAAAATTCCTAAGCGATGGGATTTAGCACTTGCTCAAGCTGAGTTTGCTTATAATGACACTCCAAACTGAAGTACCAGAATGAGTCCATTTCAGATTATTTTTGGAATGAATCCAAGAGGTGTCTATGAGCTTAGAAATTTGGGTAAACAGGAGACAAAAAGTGAAAAAGTTGAAGAGTTTGCAGAGCAGATGCAGAGATTACAGGAAGATGTCAAAGGGATATTGTAGGAAAGCAGTGGAAAATACAAACAGATAGCTGATATGAAAAGAAGAGAAAAAAATTTCCAAGTGGGGGATCTCGTGATGGTATACTTAAGAAAGGAAAGATTTCGTGTTGGGACTTAAAATAAATTAAAGATGAAAAAGATAGGGCCATGCAGAATTGTGAGGAAGACTTGAACTAATGCTTATGAAATTGAATTGCTAGAAGGAATTGGAATATCACTTATCTTCAATGTTGTAGATTTGTGTCGATACGAAGGGACATAGAGACCTATAGAAGAAGCATATATAATATGAAGTTCAAACTTTAAACTGGGAAGAACAAATGCCAAAGACAATCCAGAGAGAGGTGGAAGTTGTTTTGGAGAAAAGAGTATCCAAGAGAACCAGAGGACATGTTTAGTTTCAGTATGTAGTCAAATGAAAGGGACAAATAGTGGAGGATTCTAGTCGGATAACTACAATAGAATTACAAAAGTATGGAGTAAATCCTAAAAGTTTGATGAAGAATTATTTTCTTCCTTAGGAGCCTGATGCAGGAGCATCCATACTTATCCAGAAATGTGATTGTCTGTTCACATGTTGTGGCTAACATGAGATGAATTTCATTGACCTGAGTGGTCAAAATATGTTTTAGTAGAGAGAGTTGGATCTCTCAAATTTATCTTTGCTTTAATTATTGTATTATTTTTGGAACAGAAGATAAGTTATTAGATTAGGTGTGTAACAAAGCTTGAGAATAGGAATTTAATGCTTTAGTTAATAAAAATAGAGATTTAGTTTTCAATGTAGTTAGGATAGGATTTGATTCATAAAAGGAAAAATAATGTAATGGCAGAGAGATTAGATTATCAATAATAGAATGAGTAAGTGAGAGTTTGAGTGAGAAAGATAGGGTTTGAGATTAAAACAAAGGTCATACAAGCTATTGTAATCGAGCTGAGAGGGACAAGACTTTGTAACTTCCATAATTGGTTGAAGTGTGGCATGGACGCACTGTTCTAGTGCAGAAATTCTCTTATGACTGTGTATCGGCGTTCTGGACCCTAATCGGGTATTTTTCTCTATTCATACATTTTATTGAATATCACAGTCGATTAATATTAATGATTAATATTGAGCTTAATTGTTAAAATTTCCTTAAGAGTCTTTATTAAAATTGCGAGTTAAGCATGTGGTAGTATTAGATCAGTGGAAAGTGGTATCTCGCACGCCCTAAAATTGGTAAGCGACATTCCTAAATTTCACATAATTAGCCTAAGTGGGTGACACGTAGCACAAGAAAACTACTTTTCTCGCACGGTCTCAACCTGATAATGGTCGTGCAAGAATCTGCGCAAGATTGCGTGACAACCATTCAATTGGATGAGACACACTAACAATGGAGATCGTCTGAGTTTGTTGGTGAGCAGACAACGCGATATCCATTGGATTTGGAGAAGTGAGATCAATGGTGTAGATTGAAGTGCTTGATAAAAGGAGAAGTCAAAGAGGGACCGACAATGATTGGTAAGATAAGCGGGACCATCAGGGGGGGAATCGACGTACAAAATATATTTGTGTGTAGCTAATTGGCTCTAAATCTAATGAGTAGTTGAATTGCAGACTACCACCTCATTTTTGTCAACCTCTTGCATCAAATGTTAGAATGTCTAGCCATTTAAAAAAGAATTAAATTTCAAATGTACCTATATAGGATAATATGTAGTACTTAGGGAGGTACTAAAGGTAATAGTTAATGTATGCATCCATAATAATGGAATATGTTCACTATGTAAGTAAAAGGAAACAATATAGTAATAAAGGGTAATTGCTATAGTACCTCAAGGAATAATAATGAGAAAGTCTATATACATATGAGTATCATTGTATTGGAAATGTGTTGGATTGTTTTTTCTTGTAGCAAGCTTGACCTGTGGAGTGATTATTTATATAAGAAGTACTTTATGTTGTTACCCTACTTTAAGGAATCTTCTATCTATATTATTATGTTGTTTATAATGAAAATAATAGATATATTTTTGTTTTTAGTGTTTATCTTAGAATTTTTATTGTGGAAAATCTCTTATATTGTTACATTAGTGCAACTGGTATTAAAACTCTTTGTTGGGCATCAGACTGGATAAGGTTTATGTATAAAGTGGGATATATATATATATAATATATATATATATATATATATATATATATACTTACTGTGTTTTCTATTTTTTAAGGGAAAAAAGAGAATGTCGGCATTCAAGTATTTTTTGAAACTTTATATGTAAAATTAGAAAATTCTAATCCAAGGACTGAGTTCTTGTGAAAATTGCTCAATTTCAATCATCTAAGATGAAATCTAGGAATTGAGGTTGTTAATAGTTTAAAAATAGAAATTTTTTATGGTTGTTTCTATTGACAACCATGAATTTCATAAAGGATATATTTTGATAGAGACCATGTATTTTAGTCAAACTACTTCCAAGAGGTCTAGAAAAGTTGTGCCATTTGATAGTTAAGGTCATAATAGAAAATCTGAGGAGAAACACAAGTCATGAGCATTTTATACATTTGGCCCCAAAATTTAAGTAGCTAAGGGAATTAAGTTGAAATGTAAATGATTCTCTTTAAAGCCCTAGTTATGTTTCTATATTTTCAAGAAATATGTATTTTATAGGAAAATATTATGTTCTTGGTATTAAAGAAT
This sequence comes from Pinus taeda, assembly GCA_000404065.3. NCBI lineage: Eukaryota > Viridiplantae > Streptophyta > Pinopsida > Pinales > Pinaceae > Pinus > Pinus taeda. Next base: position 242,271 of record APFE030427099.1, read on the forward strand.
ACATAAATAAATTGAAGTCTACGTAGAGGAAAAACCAGAAATTGTGGGCATGTATGAATTTATATATTGATGCATTCATATGGTGAAAATTGCTTAAGCATGAGAATGTATGGCAAATTATATATAATGAACATGTAAAAGTATTTTATATAATTGGAGTCACATTGTGATGACGAATATGATAAATCTTTTTTATATAAATGGACACATGTTGTGATGAAGGGTAAGAAGAACACTAAGGGTTTATTTTGATTTGATAGGTTCATATTACAAGATCATGGATGTAATCAATAAGATAATTCCATTTTCTCTATTAACTCTAATGACATGAATAATCTCATCAATGTTGACTTGGTTAAACATTGTAGCTAACCAAAAACAATATTCAAAACACATATATCGATGGTGAAAATTTTCAAATTTTCAAATATTTGAAGATTACGATGGATAAATATGGGTTGCTTTCATATTTTTATTTTATAAATATGCATGATGTGGGTAATTTGTTGGGATATACATGGATGGATTTAGTTGGTATAGTTGATATTAATGTGAAAAAGAGTTTTTTTGAAGATTTGGTACCAAACACAGAAGATCACATTGTAGGATATGTCTCTTAGTATGAAAGAATGGCCCTAAGGTATCCATAAAGAAGGAACTCAAAAGAAAATACATGCAATACCTACTGATACATTCAACGAAGAAAATAAAATTGAAATAAAAAAAGATATTATATAAGAGGTTGAAGAAAATCCTTAGGAAGGGCCTAAGTCGGTAGGTGAAACTAAGGAGGTAAAGGTTGCATAATTCAAGAAACATGATCAAATAGCTAAATATGTTATATATCATCACCTCCAAAACTTGGAGAAACAATAATCATCAAGACAAGGACTTGAGAACCACCAAACTTACTATGGATTGACATGTAATCATAAAGGCAACCAATATGGAGCCACATGGAGGACTAAAAGAAATTGATGTAGATACCAAAGTAGTACAATAGAGACATGAATCCCAAGAAGAAACTAGTAACAAGATAGAGGAAAGGCTATAGTTGGGCCCCAAGTCCACAATTCACTAGGATTGATGAATGCTCGTGTATGGAACTAAATGTCTACACTATCCAATAAGTTTTGTTATATTGATTTTTCCAATGTTTTGAAGATGACAGACGCCAAGATACATAGACTATAATCGATATAGGGATGATAATATGGACTTCCTAGGGAGGTACCCAAGGGGATAATAAATGTAATTATAGGAATTTAGAGGGTAAGTTCCTTATATAGAACACCAAATGAAATTGCTCACAAACATATCACAGATTAATACACCAATGTTCTTGATGTAGTTAAAACCCTTAAAGAGGGAAACAATTCACAACCTTAGCCAATGTGGCTATTTCAGGTAATTTATTAATTTAAAAGAATGAAAATTTACATAATATTATCTCATGAACGGTCACCTTACAAATGACCCTCCATGCTCTTTAAATAGAGATCATGGACCAATAGGGTGTTAAGCCACGGATCAAGTGTCGATAATCTCGAGGAGAGAATGAACCATTGGATCACTTCATGTCTAGAGCATATCATCAACTGTGGATTGTATGTTACAAAAAGTACATAATAAAGAAACACACTTTACCTAGCTATACACTAGACCAAGTTATAGTTAACTATTTCCTATGTGTCAAAATATCCTAAAAGCCCCTCGTATGAACAACTTGTGATATGATTGAAGGATGTACAATATGAAACAGTAGGAGAAGGAAGGAGGAATTAGAGCCTATCCCCCCTTAGTCACAACTTCCTAAACTCCAACCATAAATCAAATTTTAGTAAACTTCGCCTCTGTGGGAGCCTTTGTAAAGATGTCTACAACTTGATCATCGGTTGAACAATATTGCACTTTGTTTAGTCAATTTAGTGTCCTAAATTGCTTGCATGAATTATCAACCAACGTTTGTAGACTAATGAAGTGTGATGCACTATATGTGCTTAGTTAACTTTTCTCTTACTTCGTTGCTTTGTACTTTTAGGTTTGTTTTAGGGGTTTCTCTTCTTTTATGTTTAAGAATATACAATCTATGAGAGATTTACATGGATCTAATGAGTTTGGAAGAAAAGGAAAGGTTCCTAAGTTAGTCTAAACTCATAAAAATGAACCAAGAACCTTTTAACTAGTTAGAACCCAATAAGGAAAAAACAGACATCTACCTTATCCTACCATTTAGTCCTAACCAATGGATCTAATTCTTAAAAACAAAAGGTGACGTTGATACAGAAGGTAATTCAATAATTGCATTCATTTATCCATTCAACCATTCAATTTTGGAATATGATAGAATCAATCTCCTTGAAATAATTTTTTGGAATGTCAAGTGATGCAACTAAGTAATGACCTGAAAACAAAAAAGAAAAGATAACAACATGTAAAACTAACAATGTGCTGAGTAAGCTTAATCACTGCGTGAATTAGATGTTTAACCATTCAAGTTAGAATTATCGTCATTCTGAAATGGTTTTGAGAACATCTATTAATACAGCTAATTGACAGTTCTATGCTAAGAAAATGAGTAACAAAACAGTAAGAAGTTAAGCAACTATGTATTCTCATTACTTCATTTTTCATTCAGTCATTTCTCATACAATATCTTAGAAGAACAATATTTGCATAGTTGTGATTTTATCCTTACATTATTGGTTACAAACTGAAATGAAACAAAATTAGAGAAAATAGACTTGTAGAAAACATAGTAATAGAAATTAAACTGAAAACAACAAGTGAAAAACCTCCTTTAGTGCAGGGGCCCTTTGCAACTGATGTGGTTGGATGCTAGCTAGTTAAAGATGCACTTTCAAACCATCATTGACAAAACAAAGCTTGTATTATCAACAAAACGAAGTCTAAACAGAGTATTTAACAAAAGCCTGTAATTCCTTCTAGCTTCTAACTACTTCTCGGTTTCATTCAATCGATATTTATAGGGAAATAGTATAATTGTCTAAGAGAAAATCTTGTTATAGGTGGCTAATCTGAATCTATCATGACTGTTTATAAGAAAAACATGCTACAAGTGGCTTAATTCATATTGTAATGAGACTGTTAAACTTCTGATCAGCTACAGGTGGCTTGATCCATATTAACTCCTCAACTTCTGATTATCTATAGGTGGCTTAATCTGAATTAACTCCTCAATAGAACTGTTAGACTCTTGATTAGCTAAAAAAGAGCAAATCAAGAGTCCTACTACAACTAGATAACATATTTGACTCCATCTTTGACCATGACTTTAGGCATGCTTTTCTGTCAATCTGGAATGAGTGAGTAGGATAGAATCCATGTGGAGATGATTCTAGAAATGCTCATGTGGCCCAGTTCTTCATTTGACACCTATAACCTACCAAACCATGAGAGTAGCTCCAGAACCCATGGTTAGCTATAGAATAGGCTACGTTTTGTAGCTTATTTGCAAAAATCTATTAAAACAACAAGAACATGAAAATATAATATGGTAATCATTTTAATGCTTTCTTAAGACAAAACTTAACATTTATCATTGATTGGATCTGTAGTCTTATGAGAAAACAAGAGAAAAATGTGAGAAAAAATGTCAAAAGGAAGGTAATTCTAAGCTACAAAACACTTCAAGAACATGGTGATGAATGAGCCTTCTCATGAAGTGCATGTTTAGTTCAATGTGCTTGTTGCACTGATGTTGGAATCGATATTTGCATAGTTGAATGTAAATTTGAGAATCACACCAAAGTGTAGTCGGATGTCACTGCTGAAAGCTAAACATTGACAAGATCTAATGAAGCCACAAGGATTCCATACTAGCTTCGATGGCACCACGATACTCTACTTCTATTGGAGAAAGAGAAATGACACTTTGTTTCTTGCAAGCCCATGTAATAGTTCCAGAACCAAGAGTGAAGACATAACCTGCAATAGACTTCTGGTCATCAAGATCTCCCGCCCAATTAAAATTAGTGAAACCAACTAACAAAGGAGATTCTTCTACACTATAATGAATCCCAAACTGAACTGTACCTCGAAAAGAACAAAGTATTCTTTTAGCTACTTTCCAATGGCTTTCATGTGGCTTTTTCATAAACCGAGAATTAAGCCCAACAACAAAGGAAAGGTCAGGATGGGTATGGGTCAGATACAAAAGGTTTCCTACAAGCTGATGGTATAAGGTAAGATCAACTTCAGGGAAAGTACAAGTGATAGAAAGTTTGGCTCCAAGCTAGAAGGGAGAAGGGGTTGGCTTACAGTCTTCCATGTGAAAGTGGCGTAGAAGATCACAAGCATACCTAGACTGGGAAAGGGAAATACCTTCCTTAGATTACAAGACTTGAAGACCAAGATAATAATGCAAGTGTCCTAAGTCTATCATTTCAAACTACTTTTTAAGGTCCGACTTCACATGGTTTATAAGGTTGGGATCACTACCAGTAAGAATAAGATCATCAACATAAAGAACAAGAATGATAAGAGACTGACCCACTTTCTTGGTGTAGACAATATTATGAGAATGACACCTAGAAAAGCTAGTATCTAAAAGAAAGCTATTTATTTTGGCATACCAAGACCGAGGGGCTTCCTTGAGACCATAAAGGGATTTCTTAAGCCAATGTACAAGGCTGGAGTTAGTTTGTATAAATCCAGGAGGCTGTTCGAATATATTTCATCATGCAAGTCCCCATGCAAGAAGGTGGATTTAACATCCATCTGATGGACTTCCCATTTCAAAGAGGCAGCAAGGGAAAGGATAAGGAAGATAGAGTTCATTTTGGAAATAGGGAAGAAGGTTTCAGTATCGTCAATTCCTTCAACTTGTGAAAAGCCTTTAGCAACAAGATGAGCTTTATGTTTATCAACTCCATCTGGTCCAAACTTGGTTATTTAAACTCATTTGTATCTAAAACGTTTTCATCCCTTTGGAAGAGGAACAAGATTCCAGGTATCATTTTCCAATGATGAATGAAATTATTCCTTCATAGCTACGTCCCTATCTGGATGGCATGAAGCTTCTACAAAGGTGTTAGGATCATAATTCCTTGAAGCTTAAGCTAGTAAATAAGGGACTCTATCAAACTGAGAACATGTATGACGTTGATTTGTAATATCATTTGCAAGAGCATCTGCTGCATCCTGAGTAGCGTAGACCATTTTGGAAGTTGAGGAGCTGAACAAAGATCATAGGAAGGCAGGAGAGGATTTTCATTATTGTTTTCATCATCTGAAGAAGAAATATTTTCAGAAGTAGAAGGGATAGAGAGAGGTGGCACATCCGTCGAACAAGGTTCGTAGGCTGATATATTTTCAGCAAACTTTACATCTCTTCTGGTGATAAAATTTTTAGATTTAGGTGGAATAATTCTATATCCTTTGACATCTTTAGAATATCCAACAAAAATACAATTTCCACTCTTAGGTTCTAAGGCTTTATGTTTTTCATCAGGAATATGGGCCCATCCTTCACTTCCAAAAACACGAAAGTGACTTACATCTCGTTTAATTGAGCTCCATGCTTCTTCTTGAGTGATATTCTTTAAAACCTTAGTAGGAGTGTGATTTAATATGTAATTTGCACAGTTAATTTATTTTGTCAAAAAATTAATACTAAGCCCTTTAGGTTGAAGCACACAATTAGCCATTTCCTTTAAGGTTTGATTCTTCCTTTCAGCTAGACCATTTTGTTGTGGATTATATGGAACAATATGTTGCAATTGAATTCCATGCTTAGTGTAAAAGTTTATGAATTTTTTATTGACATAGTCTCCTCCATTATCAGATGTTAGATTAAGAATTTGATGTCTATATTGTTTCTCAACAAAGTTTTTAAACACCAAGAACATGTTAAAGACTTCACTCTTGAGTTTTAGAAAAACTGGACAAGTGCGTCTGGAGAAATCATCAATGAAAGTGAAGAAACGATTGTAGCTAGAGAATGAAACAACTAGAAGTGGACCACATAAATCACTGTCCACAATTTGTAAAGGGGATGAGGCATGCCAAGAGGCACATTTTTCAAAACTATCCTGATGATGTTTTCTGAGCACACATCCAAAACAAACACCATCTCTGCAACATAACATAGGAAGACTTGTCACAAGATTTTCCTTACATAGATTTTGAAGGGAGCGATAGTTTAAGTGACCAAATCACTCATGCCAAAGTTTTCTCACTTCATCATTATGAGCAATAAATATCGAGGGAAGAGTTGATGACCCAAATTTGTTAAACTTATAAAACCTTGTAGAATCATCAGTAATGCCAGTAGATAAAATCTGTTTAGGATCTCTGAGTTCCATAATTACAACATCATGAGGTGAAAGTTCAACAATTTTACATTCACCTAAATGAGTTATCTAATATACAGATAGAAGGTGATAGGATAAGCTAGGAACACATAATACATCATTAAATTGACCATTTTCTAGATGAATTGTTCCAGTCCCTACAACAATAAGAGATCTATCACCAACAACTTATATATTTTTTGTGTTACAATCATTTAAAGAAGAAAATATGGCTTTGTTTTCGGCCATGTCATAAGAAGCTCCAGAATCAATGAGCCACTCATGAGAATGAGAAGAATAAGATACATTTAGTGCATAACCAGACCAATACGCTTGACAATCACATGTAGAAAGTGTTATTCTTGAAGATGAAGTTGAAGTTGAAGAGTGCTCCAAGTGGATGTTATGCTTCTTCATTGCTACTTTCAAGGCTTCCATCTTTTTAAAGCATTTGTATTCTAAGTGGCCATCATTATTAAGAAAGTTACAATGTCTATCATTATTATTCCATTTGTTTTTATTTGCCTTATCATTTTGTTGAATTGATTTTTCATTTTGAGAATGAAATTGATTGGGACCCTTTTTTAGTTTACGACCATTCCTTTTAGGATATTGCTTGTTAGGATTATTTGAATTTGGTTGCATTTTCCTGCTAAGGCTTTCTTAAAAGAGTTTCCAATATTAAGAAGACCAAGATGTAAGAGTTTCTTCGATTATCTTATTAAAGAATAGCAAAGACATCAAACGAGGGGGACTTTTAGTCTTGTCCTTGAGAAATAAACTCTTCTCTTGTAAAATGGAAGGTGGAAACAAACACAAAGTAGGTTGGTCCCAACTTAGTAAGAATGGAATACTTGAGACTACCATCTTATTTACTAACCTTAACACCTTCCATGAAAAGCCTAAGGGTTTTGAACATCAACAAAAAATCTTCAATGGAAAAAGATTTATTGGGATGCAATGTAACCAACTCAGTTTTGAGTTGATGGGCTCTAATATCATTTTTAATTCCAAAAACATTATTGAGCTATTTCATTGCTTCATCAGGGGTATCAAGTTCTACGATATGGAATCTAAGGTATGGATAAATAGACATCCCTATCAACCCACATGCTTGATCTTGCCTATCTTCCCATTTGGCTTGCTTATCTTCATCTTTAGGATTATACTCTTGGCTTGAGGCTATTCTATAAAGAGCTTTACTTCTAAGTAAATCCTCCATGTAGGACACCCATTGGAAGTAGTTCGTGCTATCAAGAATAACTTAGCATGGATTTTCTATTTTAACAAAAAAAGAATATGTATATGCTCAAACTAAGTGTTCCAATGGAAATATATCAAAAACAAGGTTGACTAAAAAAAAAAAACTTTGAAAATGGCTTGCGGATGAAGAAGTTATGGTTTTTTGAAGAAAGTTTGTTGAAGATGCCGAAAAAGTACGTGAATGTGTAGAAGTGAATGATAATGTTATATTTAAACCCTCCCTCCCTTTTCCAAACTTAATCTAATCAGTTCACTTAAAAAGAAAAAGTTATGTGACCCACTTTTATAATTAAGTGAAGGTCACTTTTACAATGGTACTTTATGAGCTATCCACTAAATTGTAACTTAAATAAAAGATAAAGATATGTTGGAATTTTAAGTGACTCACTTTTTATAATGGGTGAGAACAGTGTTACATAAAGTAACTTTTGGATATAAGTTACATGTGCTTTTTGAAAAAGGTACTCAACAAAAATAAAAACTTGAACCTAAGACCTCTATTCCCATAAAATAACTTTGGACCAAGTGAGCTAGTTTAAAATGGTAGTAATTTCTGGAAAAGAGGAAGCGGGGTCTTTTTTGTTTTTGTTTTTAGTCATTAAAGCTTTAGAGTGTGTGCTTACTTTAGAAAACCCTTTTTTTCCTAAAATACAAAAACCACACAACCCAAAATGGACATGCAAAAAAAACCAAAACTTATGGATTGAAGTTAGATTTCACAATAAACAAAATGTTTTCGTCAATGTTTCTGTTTTTTCGAGATCACACTAAGGCTTCGTGAAAAAGAGCATATGCATGAAAAAATCCTACCTTTCTGTTTCTGATTTGCCTATATTGTAGAGAGACGTGGTGAAAAGAGCATACACATAAATGAAAGGTATGGATATAGTAATAAAAATAGAGAGATAAATAAATTGAAATACACAGAGAGATAAATAACTAAAACTGCAAATAAAGACTGTATACCTCCAAGTCTTAAAAATAACGTAGCTAGGGCTATCAAAACCTTTTCACATGAAACGAAAGTGGTTCCTCACTAGAACAGATGCTCCTAACACAATAGAGCATTACTCTAGCCTAAAAGTGGTAAAAAACAATAGATCTAGGAAACGACGGTTGGATGCAGTTGTACTGGCTTCAGATTTGGATCACCAACAAATGCGGCCCTTAGATAGCTCTGATACCATGTAGGAATTTGTTAGGTCCCTATAATACTAGTGATTCCCCCATTACTATTATCATTATATCCCTTATTTTTATTGTTGTGCCCCTATTGTCCCCATATTGTCATTATTGTGCCGCATAGAAGCCCATTATTCTTATTTTTGTGCCCTTATATTATTATTGTTAGGTGAGATTGGTTATATTGTGACCCCTTAGACTCTTACATATAGAAATGAGGTTTTGTCATTTGTATCATCTAATAATTGTTCATTTGTGGAATGTAAAGGAGGTTTCGCCCTCGAAGAGGTTTAATTCTATGGCATTGATCTTTGTTTTCTATCTTTTTGTGAGCTGGTTTCATAACATTTGGTATCAGAGCTTTGGATTCTAGGGTTTTGCTGCTCTAAATAGGTCATTGTGGCATTTTCACTATAATGTTTTTCGCTTTGAAGTTTCAGAAGCTAAAAACAAAACTGATTTAGAATAAATCGATCTAAAACTTAGGTCTAAATTTCAGATCTTGTCTCGCTATATTTTCGAAGATATGATCTAATGAAGTTAGCATTTTTGAAAGCTCCAGAATTTCATTTCAAATAGGTCATCGTGGAAGTTTCACTATGAATTTTTTCTACAAAGGTTCAGACTATGAAATTAAAACACATTTGAACCGAAATCTTGGTGAAGTTAGGGTTTGAATTTAAGATCTTTTCTCTCTATATGTTCGGAGATATAATCTAAGGAAGCTAGGGTTTTTGTAGACTTCTGAATTACATTCTAAACAAGTGACCTTGGGACAATCGTCATAACTTTATCTCTAAGCACCGGGTTGAAATTTCGTAAGCAGCTACAAAAAGACTACAGACTGTACTTTTCTCTGTATCGTTTTTAGGTCTGAAGGTCAAAATAGAAACACGTGGCATAACTCATTCTTTGAGAATACATTTTTTATCAGATTGGTGGCATTGGAAAGAGGGCATAGAGGGATACTGTAAATCATAATTTCAGACCTTGGAGATCCCAAATTACAGAGTTACATTTGTTTCAATATCGAGCTCCTATAAAGTGAAAAAAGGTGTGTTGTTTTTTTTTATTTTTTCAAACTTTTGGTTTGAAAATTAGTTTGAAGGAATTCAAAGGCCATAGTGAAGAATTATTATCAGTAATTGATGCCCCGAAGGAAGAAAATGGAAACACCTAGTAAGCAACTTGAAAACTCTAGCATGACTCATGAAGAAGAGGAAGAAATGCAACATGATATATCAAAATTATGAGACCAAGTGCAACAAATTTCACTGACACAAAAAGTAATAGAAGCTAAGATGGATGGCATTGAAGCTAAGATGGATGATTTAAACAAAGGCATGGAAGCTAGGATGGGAGATTTGACAAAATTTCTACAAGAAATTATTACTAATGGAGAAAAGGAAGTAAAGGAAACACATGATGAGAAAAAAATAAATATTAATCATGATTTCATAGACTCTAACATTTAATAGAAAAACCACCATGTTCCAAAGATCGATATGAGGAAGTTTGAAGGCAAGGCTCTTGCAACATGGATAATATAGATGGAGCAATTTTTCAATCTCCATAATGTCCAAAACACACAAAAGGTACACATTGCAACTTTATATTTGGAACCAAACTAGTTTGTATGATATCGATGGATTTTCTCTCATAAACAAATTTTCACTTGGTCTATTTTCACAAATGAAATGATAGCACATTATAAGGATACGAAAAGCAACACTTTTTTTAGCCAATTGATAAATCTCAAACAAAAGGGTTCAATGATGGACCACATTGACGACTTCCAAAATTTAAATATAAGGGTAAAAGATATTCCACAGGAGCGTATGATTGATGTGTTCACAGGGACTTTAAAGGATAACATCCAACATGAGGTTTTCCTTTGGGAACCTGATTCATTAAAGAAGGCGTTCATGTTGGCAAGAAAAATGGAAAGAAGAATTATGGCAATGATGAAGCGTACCACTCACAATCATAAAGATGGAAGTGTTGTTTCCCTTAGCCTTCCACAACCTACAAGGTTGACACCACAACAATTGGAAGAAAAAACAAAAAAAGGGCTTTTTTATAGTTGTGATAGCAAATAAACTAACATTCATAAGTGTGCTGAGAAGAAATTATTTTACATAGATTGTGAAGAGGAGGAATAAAAGGAAGGAGAAGCATCAAAAGAAGAGGATATACACCAAGAAAAAACCCTAGAGAAAGAAGAAATGAATCCGACCATATCTTGTAATGCATTGGCTGAAATTACCACTACTCAAACTATCAAGATACAAGAGCATATCAAGAAGAAAAAGGTAATAGTGTTGGTTGATTTAGGAAGTACCCATAATTTTATCCATTGTAAGATAGCCAAGGAATTGAATTTCTTCCTATATATAGCACTAGAGTGTCAAGTGATGGTTGCAAGTGGAGAAACCCTTAACTTGCTCAGGACAGTACCATAATATCAAGCTATCCATGGGAGAATATGTATTGAATAGCCCAATGTTTTCCATTCCAATGGGTGATTCTGATGTTGTACAAGGAGTCCAATCGCTACAATCCTTGCATACAATAGATTTTAATTTTCAAGAACTTTTCATGAAATTTTCTTCAAAAGGAAATGAAGTTTAATTAAGGGTTATCACAGGGAAACCGTGAAGGATAATCATCTCTAATGGAATGACAAAACTTCTAAAAAATTAACAATGAGGCATAATTGCACAATTATGTTCACTAGAGGTTCACACATCAAAATCATATATTTCTCCAGATCTCCAAAAAGTCTTGGACAATCATTCTAAGGTATTTGAGACTCCCAAATGCCTCCCACCTATTCGTGATCATGATCATGTTATTCATTTGATTTCAGGAAGTGTTCCTCCAAACATCATACCTTACAGATATCCCTATACCCAAAAGAGTGAAATTGAATGTATGGTTGCAAAAATGCTAGAGGCTGGTATAATTCAACATAGTAAAAGTTCTTTCTCTACTCCAATAGTATTGGTTCACAAGAAGGATGGGTCATGGCACATGTGTCCAGATAATAGGGAGCTCAACAGGCTCACTATTAAAGATAAATTTCCCATTCCCATCATTGTTGAATTATTGGATGAATTTCATGGATCAATTTACTTCACCAAGTTGGATCTTCGTTTCGGATATCATCAAATCAAAATGAAGAATGAAGACATTCGAAAAACAACATTTAGAACTCAGGAGGGTCATTATGAATTTTTGGTCATGCCTTTTGGCCTTACCAATGCGGCTTCTTCATTTCAAGGTTTGATGAATTCCATTTTCAAACCTTTAGAAAATTTGTTTTAGTATTTTTTGATGATATACTAATCTACATCAAGTATTGGAAGGATCATGTTCAACATGTCGACAGGGTGCTCAGACTATTGGAGGAGAAACAATTATATGAAAAAAGCTATAAATGTTTCTTTGGAGTACAGGAGGTGGAATATATGGGTAATATTATATCTCATGAAGGTGTTAAGGTAGACCATAGAAAAGCTAAAACCATTAAGGAATGGAAAATCCCCACGTTGATAAATCATCTGCGAGGATTTCTCGTGTTAACAGGGTATTATCACATGTTTGTTGAGAATTATGGGAGAATAGTAGCATCTCTAAGAAAATTATTGAAGAAAGATGCATTTTCATGGACTCCAGAAGCAATGAAGGCCTTTGAACATATTAAAGAGGCAATGTGCCAAGAACTAGTCCTAGGTACACTAGACTTCAGAAAAACCTTTATTGTGGAATGTGATGACTCAGGAAATGGAATTGGTGTTTTTTTAATGCAAGAAAAAAGACCCATTGCTTTTGAAAGTTGCCCAATCAAAGGAAATTATTTACACAAAGCTATTTATGAGAATTAAATGTTGTCAATACTACATGCACTTAAGAAATGTTGACCCTACCTAATGGGAGGACACTTCAAGGTAAAAACAGATCATGATAGTCTTAAATAATTTTTGGAACAAAGATTTTCTTCAAAAAAGTAGCAAAAAAGGGTCACAAAGATGTTATGTTATGACTTTGAAATCATCTACAAAAAAGGGAAGCAAAATGTTGTGGCAGATGCACTCTGAATAAACGATGAGGATGTGGAAGCATTTCTTTGCGCCATTCATATTATCCAACCAGATTAGATAAATGAAGCAAGGGATGAATGGAAGAATGATGAAGAAGCATCGGAACTCATTCAAAAGTTACAACAAGATCCCAGTACATCTGATATATTTAGTTGGAAAAATGATCTTTTATGGTACAAGGATCGGTTATACCTATGTAATAATTCCCAACTCAAACAAATGATTCTTAGGGAATTGCACACCTCTCCCTTAGAAGGGCACTCAAGATTTGTAAAATCTTACCACAGGGTTAAGAAGGATTTTTTTTTGGATGGCCTTAAATTGGATATTCAGAAGTTTGTGGCGAAATGTTTGGTTTGCCAACAAAATAAAGTTGAAAAAATTAAGACCCTAGGTCTATTACAACCTTTATCCATTCTAGGCCAATGTTGGGAGGAAGTTTCAATGGATTTTATCATAGGTTTACCCAAGTCCAGAGGAAAGAGTGTTATCATGGTGGTAGTTGACAAACTTACCCATTATGCACACTTTTGTGCATTATCTCATCCATTTAAAGTGAGTACAGTTTCTACTGCATTTATGGAAACAACTGAAAATGTACATGGAAACCCAAATATTTTTGTAAGTGATAGAGATGCCATTTTCACTGGAACTTTTTGGATAGAATTATTTCTTGTCTTGGTACTTGTTAGCTCATAGCTCATCTTATCATCATCAATCTGATGGACAAACTGAGATAGTAAAAATATGTTTGGAAGGATATATTTGTTGCATTGTATTTGATAAACATACATAATGGGTCAAATGGTTGCCTTTAGCTAAATGGTGGTATAACACTTCCTTCCACACTGCAACAAAAATGACCACATTTATGGCACTTTATGGATATCATCCGCCATCCATCAGATCATATTTAAGAGAAAATTCTAAAGTTCAAGCAGTGGAAGGTCACATCAAGCATCAACAACAAGTTCTCCAACTCTTAAAGGATAACCTCACCTTGTCATATTATAGAACGAAACAGTAGGAATATCAACATCACAATGAAAGAAGTTCTGATGTAGGTGATTGGGTGTTCCTACAGCTACCACCATATAAACAAAAATCCCTCAAGAAAGCTAAGAAGGATAATAAATTATCACCAAAGTATTATGGTCTTACAAGGTGTTCCAAAAGATAGGTACTGTGGCATACAAATTGGAGCTTCTTGCAGCTTCTCGAGTGCACCCAGTTTTCCATGTGTCATGCTTAAAGAAGGTTATAGGTGACAAGCTCCCAGTCCAAGCCATATTTCCAGAACTTGATGAGGAAGGAAAAATCATATTGGAACCTGAAACAGTCAAAGAAACAAGAAATCGACAACTACGAAATTGATCAATTTCAAAGTATCTCATCAAGTGGAAGAACTTACCCATTGAATATTCCACATAGGAGGATAAAATTTTATACTGAAGCATCTAGAACTACTCAAGCATTGAGGACAACACTTTTTTGAACGAGCAGGGCATGTTAGGTCCCTATAATACTAGTGATTCCCCCATTACTATTGTCATTATATCCCTTGTTGTTATTGTTGTGCCCCTATTATCCACATATTGTTATTATTTTGCCCCATATAAGCCCACTATTCTTATTTTTGTGCCCTTATATTATTATTGTTAGGTAAGCTTTTGTTATATTGTGACCCCTTAGATTCCTATAAATAGAAAGGAGGTTTTGTCATTTGTATCATCTAAGAATTGTTCATCTGTGTAATGTAAAGGAGGTTTCCCCCTCGAAGAGGTTGAATTATAAGGCGTTGATATTTCCTTTCTATCTTTTTGTGAGCTATTTTCATAACAGAATTTACAGGATAAGTTCCTCATATAGAACACCAAAGGACACCACCGACAAATAGATCACAAATCAATAAACCAGTATTTTTGACACGGTTAAACCCTCAAAGAGGGAAATAGTCCTGTTGACAAGGTTAATCCTCTATATGGACAAAGACAATCCCTATAGCCCAATGAGTAGGTCTAGCAACTCAAGTGACAATCAACTAGACATATTCCTAGGTTATAACTGAAAAGTAGAATGGAGGAGATGACCTACCTCGTTCTAATGCTATTCTGATTTCCTTTGTTAGGGCATTGAATCGCTTGTGTCATGGACTTGTTCCTGCTTCTCTTAGTGTTTATGTACCTGCACAAGTGATCAAGAGACAACAAAGCATACCAAAACCAATAGAAAAGGAAATAACAACCTACTTAACTGATCAAGGAATTTCACGCTAATACATACA
Organism: Pinus taeda; assembly: GCA_000404065.3. Taxonomy (NCBI): domain Eukaryota; kingdom Viridiplantae; phylum Streptophyta; class Pinopsida; order Pinales; family Pinaceae; genus Pinus; species Pinus taeda. The sequence continues at coordinate 257,417 of APFE030427099.1, forward strand.
TGAACATATATATTTTGGGAAGATGAACCAAAAATTCTATATGATTTAAGGAATAAAGGGAATCTTAGAACCATAGCCTTGATGTTGAAAGACTTTCCTTGAGTGGTAATCCAAGTCTAAGCCAAGAAACTCTCCAAGCACTCCTTCTCTAGGTCTAATGAATAATCTCTAGGCACAAGCTTAGCATAGGGGTGCAAATGGACATAGACCAACCATTTGGGAATGGGAGAGGAGGAATTTATAGCTAGGAATAGGGAGTTAGGAATTCTCCAAATATAAGATTGGGTCCACATATCAAGGAGGTAGCTCATAGGGATAAGACAAAGAGGTCAAGCTAGGAGGATTCGACCTCATCTATGCAAAAGCACCTCCAACTCACCACTCCGGAAGATTCTAGATCATGAAGCTTCTCATCTCCTTTAGGAAAATTACCTTTTTGGGATCATCACAAGTATGGAAGGGAACAAAGAGATGCCATCGTAGGTCAAACACAATGCAAGAGGAGACCACCACAGTTTTAACCCTCATAAGATCGATGACTCTAATTTTAGGGTTTTAAGAGATATTTGTTCAGAGAAAGCTCAAGAAATTTTCCAAATGAAGTCTTAGGAGGGATTTGAGTTGTATACATGGATGCATATACTATGTAATGGTCATGTTTCGGGCACTTCAAGTTATGTCACAGGGAAGTGTAGCAAGCATGACAAAATACTATGTAACAAATGCCCCCTAAAGCATGAAGTCATAATGAGGAGTGATGGTTCATATGCTTTACGAGCTCTTGCAAGGACGAGGACACACACTATAAGGAGACCTACAAATCAAGGACACATATGCATATACATATCTAATATCAAGACATGAATCCATGACATGGATGCAGCCATCCAGATGATGAAGACTATAAGAAAATATCCATGGTATGGGCGTAGCCATCCAGAAAACAAGGATCATCATAAATATAAAGTCTCACATTACGGTCACAACGATTTGTATAGTAGAAAGATGTGTATAATCATGAATGACATATAATTTCATGCAGTCTGAGTCATAATAGACAATACTCAGGGTCTTGCACTCCATCCCGACCCGAATAATGTATGAATCCTAACATACAAATAAATGTGTTGAAGTCAAACATGCTAGAAAACAACCTGATTACCAGCTAATGATATGGACCATTAACAGGTACAAGAGAAACCACCAATAACGAAAATGGCTCTCAAGGTACAATAGTACAATCCATGAATGTGATAATGTATCTGAAGCCAAACACTCATGGAATCACCTGATCAAAAGCCAATGATGAATACATGTCATTGGATGTGAAAAATTGGCCATTAGTGTTATAGACATTTTTGGTTACTTCAACCCCAATCATAAAATGTCCATAAACTGAGGGCTCCTAAGTCCCTAAAAGTGTTGCTTCACTTCCTAAAGGAACAAGGTCAGCTGATTACATCATCTCCCAGAAGTTCCCCACTGAAAACTGCTCATAAATGGTCAAAACTGGACAATACTGAAAGCACAATGCAGAGGGTGCGATGAATATCACCTTCCCAGTGTACAAGGTGTGATGCATACTGAATTTCTCCTTTGTAGGGTGTGATGGTTGGGAATGGACAAATGCCAGGGACAAAATGCGAGGTGGAAGATCATGGAATCTTCCAGAAGCTTCCCCTCTGACACTTGCCTCACTGTTTTCGACCAAGGATGAGTAATAGATCATCATTATCCAAGTGGAAGAAGGAAATATCAGAGAGAGGACACTATTCAAGATCCCAGAAGATGACTCACCTCTCTATAATCATCTATATATGAATCCCTCATCACAGAGATCCAGAGGCTGGAATTTTGTGTCTTGTAGATAGATGCTATTGGTTTTCTGGTGTACATTCATAGTGTTGGGTGATCTAAGATTTTCTTGAGGTGAAGAAGGGATTCCTAGCTGGAGGATGATGCTGGGTCAGAACATATGGTTGTAATCCTCTTGCTACTTTTCATCTTAATAAAGTTATTCTTGTTCTCTTCCATATTTTTGTGTACTTGTTTATATATGCATTCATATGGTTAGCACACATCTGGTCCTGGGTTATTTATGAATATAGATCTTTGTTTCTTCGATAGTAGTATGTTGTTGTGATTCGACAGGTTCCTTTGGAAGCTGGGCAGATGAAGAAGAAGCGGTGAAGCTCTATCAAGAAGGAGAGGAAATCAAGCGCAAGACCAAGGTTGGTCTTCTTGATTCTCCTCTTGTCTATTTTCATAAAAGAAAACAATAGTAGACTTTCCTTGTTTTTTTCTAAGATAGCCACCCATCTTAGTGGGAATAGCAGCATCCGAGTAGACACTATTCGCTGTAACAAAATGGCGACTCCGCTGGGGAGCGACTAGATTACTTGTTAGCCTATCTATCCTTGTTTTTTTTATGAACTTACAAACAGAGCTTGAAGTCATGCCGGCTAGCCTTCAAACTGCATTTGTTATACAAATGCAAAGTAGATCAATGATGATTTAATCTATCTCTAGTTTTTGTTTATGAATTAAACAATAGATCTGCAAGCAATCTAATTGCCCTAAGTGGTGGCTCTAGTAACCTCTTTAGATCACCACTGTGTTTTACATACACTGACCTTTACTTACTCGGCCTAAATCCCTGAACTGAATTGCAAACTGTGAGTGGAAACCTGTTTAAATTCTTGCACTAGTACCATCGCACCCTGCCTTCAAGGCAGTCTATATGCATCGCACTTCCTGAGTGCAGTAGATGCCCTGCATACCGGTTTCACTGTGTAACAGGTGTGATGGTCAGGGAGGGTTAACTTTTCCCTCAGACTGTGGTTTTTTCTCACTGTTTTCAGTTCTATTCAGGAGTTTTGCTGTCTATAGTCAGTGTACTTTTGTGAAAACCCACTTCTCTTTCATTATTCCACCTCCTTAGTGCAAAGAACTGTAAATGTTTTTTATGTATTGTGCACCATTTTCAGTTCTCTTTTGCAAAAAATTAGCATATTCGAACTGTCGTCTCTAGATATGGAAGTGTCGTAGCTATCATTTTCAGTTTTGGAAAACAATCCCATTGTTCTTGATAGTTGATTATACAGTTACTATTGCATAGGATTTGAGTTAGTAGTTTTTAAAGTGTCGAAAAGCAATTTTCATTTCAAAATCGCAAAGTGTCTCTCTTGCTTTCACTTCATTTTGAAAAATAATTTTGTTGAGTACTCTCGCTTTAAAAGTAATTCAGATTTGCACATAGCTTTCTTAACATCATTCATACATTAAGAAGGATGAAAACAAATACATGCATGTGCATTTACATTTCGATAGCTTTGTTTGATTTAGGACTGTGCATTTAGCGTGTTCTCTATGCTCCATGAAGAAAAGATTCTTGAGTTTCTTCCCTTTAGTAGCTAGGATTTTCATTGCTGAAAAAAGATTAAACGTTTGTTTATCATCTTAGACTGCATTTTAGGAATTATATACACATCACGCAGTGAACCTGAAAGGAAAATTGTTAAGCAAGATCAACATAAAATAAATTCAATGAATCTAACAACGCTTTGGAACTTAACGCACAACATCTAGAGGTCTAGGCTAGAGACGTATTCCGGCGTCGTAAAGCCTGGTAACTATTGTTTGCAGTGTTGGTTGGGTGATTCCTCCACTCTGAGACGGCAAGTGCCAGTACACACTTGTGCTCCCATGTACCATCAAGTATATATTTGGAGACCACAATAGGATGCATCCTTTATCCTTAGAAAGTTGTGTCTGTTGCCCTATCAATTGCAATGCACTGAACACAACATTCAGGAAGTTGACTGCCATACCAGAAAAAATATTCTACAGTTTTGCGATTGATTTGCTAATCCTCTCTGCCTAGATCTCCAGAGAAGTTCATTTTTCTCCTTTTCAGATTCCTTAAAGGAAAAGGTCCTCTAAGCACTTGTCACTTGAGGCTCAATAAAAATCGAAGGCGACTAGAGTCATCTTTTGTTTTTTCTCGACTCTTTAAAATTGAAAAACAAGTTGTGTCAAAGCATCTAAAAATTTATTTTAAATCAGAATAACATCACAAATTTCCCCGTTGGTCTTCAAGTTGATAAAATGGAGTCTACCAACCAAGGGTTTCCCCTTGGAGGAAATCCTAGTCCCTTCTCCTCTTGGGGAGATGTTGGTGCACCCCATATGGCCACTTTGTCACTTCCAAGATTGACAATTGGTTTGCCTATCTGGCTCTTCTCTACCTCTGTCATTTAGAATCCCGTAATTCTTGAACAGTCTAATCAGCAACTAGACGACACTACAGTTGCCTCCCAACCTTCTAATTCATCTGATTCTCCCTCTCCTACTTCCTCTTCGCTTGATAAAGCCGATAAAGCTAAAAATCAAGTAACTGAGAAGAAGAAGAAGCAGAAAGAGAAAAAGGAAAAGAAGAAAAAGGAACCAAAATCGAAAGGGAGCAACCAAGTATCGTCTAGCGAGAATTCACACACCGCACAGTCAAAACCTAAACATCCTTATGTCATTTGCAATGGAGATCACTATCATCGAGATTGTCCCTGCATCCCTTGGATCTTAAGGGACTGGTCTCCTCGTTTTCACAATCCAGTAGCATCAACCACTGGCGATCATGTTGAATGCTCACCATCAACCAGTGAAAGTGAAGCACATGGAAAAAGAAGGAATCCTAAACTTCCTTGTAAGTTGTGTTAAGGCAGTCATGTCGTCCACCGTTGTCCCTTCCTTGACGAGGCTAAAAGAGTTTTGGAAGATCACACGGTTTCATCGCTATGACTTCCTCCTGGATATAAAAAACTCTTACCAAGTCCCCCACCGGTTGAAAATCCAGCTGGCCCGTCATTGTGGTCGGTCGAAGCGCCTATCATTGAAAATGAACCCTCCGAATCCATACCAGATGAAAGTCAAAGGGTCGATATGGCAGTTGACCCAGTCTTGCCTTCAGAGTGTTCATCTTCCAACGATACCGTCACTGAAGAGAAAGAGAACGACACCGTTCAAATTCTTTTCATCAACATAGACTCCGATGAGCTTGGGGGTAGTCCTCCCGTTCCTTTACCGCAGGAAGGAAGTTCATCAGAGTCCTACCTGGCCGTCTATTTGGTCCCACCACCAAGCAACCTAGTTGTTTCCTTCGACTGGAATCTACTAGGCAGACCCTGTTTACCAGCTAGTGTACCATTCAGAATTATTGTACAAGATTACAGAATGGTCATGGTTGGTACCATCATTGATGAAGGGGCTTATGTGAGTATCCTTTCCTCAACTACTTGTTCAGCGCTTGATTCGTCATCACTTTTACCTAAAATGAGAAATCTAACAGACTTCGACAAGGGAACCAGTTGACCTTTAGGGATCATTCCAAATGTGCCCATTACTTTGAGAAGCAAAACTGTTCACATGAACATTATGGTAGTTCAAGGACCTTTAGATTAAAATCTACTCCTTGGACGCGACTATATTTATTGCATGGGAGCCATCGTCTCCTCACTCTTTAGAGTAATGTGTTTTCCACACAAAGGCAGAATGGTCAAGCTGGTGGACCAAATGTCAATCCCTGGATCACACATTGAAAATAGTCAAATTCCATCCCTAAATGGTCTTTTCATGCAAGAAATGTCTCATCGGTCTCCAGTCCATCCACCTGATGAGTGCAAGTGATTCAGGAAGATGTGACTGAAACCCAGGGGGCATGCAACCATGGTCTGCTTCAGCAGGAAAACTTTAGGTATAGGGTAGGTTTCAGCGAAGGATATATGACTAGTCTGATACCCGTCCGTATAGGAAAATGGGATTAGACCGGATAAGATACCTCCGTTAGAAGGTAGGCCTTTCCCGATAGAACAAATGTTTTGTCTGCAAATTGATGGGTAACCTGGAAACTCTACTTCGCTATACCTGGGGGGATGCAAACATTTCCGCATGCAAGTGAAGAGCGGCTATTTATTTTTTAAGTTTGTAGGACCTCTAACCCTTTAAACCCGTAAGGCTAGTCATTTCCTAACTTGCAAAAAGAAAGGATCCGTGGCAAAGCTTGAAGAGATGTAAGCCACTTCAAAATAGTATCTTGAATGAGAAATTCTTATCATACGACTGGCGTGCAATGTTGTCGCAGAGTTCAAGCTCGTTAAAAGAATAAACATAAGTCATGAGAAAATGTTTCCCTCAGCGTTTAAGCACGTTAAAAAATGAACTGTTAAATAACCATTGTGAATGCCTTATTGCTAGCTTCTGAGCCTTGGTCGTGTTCTCGCCATCACCTCCACTCTATTTTTGGCCGATCATTCACCCCCACATGATTGTTTACCCCTTCGAGGAACATCTACAAAGAGTGATTATGTTAGCCATCCTTGTGACACTGCCGTGATTGGAAAATTCCAAATCTTACCTAGAATCATCTGCTACCCGAAACCATCACTCGTTCCTCAAAAATGAGTCCTCTTTAAGCTCTTTTCACCTGACTCGTAAAATATGAAAAGATTGCAGAGCGATTGGCCTCTCCGGCTCGTTAAAGGCATCGGAAGTGTTATCCCTCCTCTAAATTTTAATCTTTTTGGACTTGAGGGATTATTACACAAAAAGATCGAGTGCTTGTCTTGTTCGGCTCGTTAAAACTATTGAAAATTCATCCCTTTTGTATTATTTTATTCTTTTTCAGACTTAAGGGATTATACAACAAAAAATAATCTTTAGAGTCTCCTTTCTGTTTCTTTCAGACTCTCTAAAATTGAAAGAGACCGACTTATCTTTGTCATTAAACTCGTTAAAACCGAATAGCGACAAGCTCATCCAAATGGACAAGAACGAGCTTCACTGTCACAAGGCTTGCTAAAATATAGTGACAGGTTCGCCCAAAGGGTAGATTATAGAACAAGCATATGTTATCCTCCTCAAGCTTGACAAAAATAAAGAGGTACTCGTCAACAATGTCTGGGGAAAATTGGGAAGAAAACTTGAAGAAACTTTATTGGTAGCAAGTCACTCTTGAACATGACACTTTCCTTCCGCATCCATGCCGGGTTGGGTTGTTCCGTTCACTGGTCATCACCATTGGTCCGTCACACCATCCATCTTTGGGGGTAATGCAACAATCCATCGTTAGTGTCAACGATATTTCAAGAGAAGTCATTCAGACAATTCACCTGTGTCTCTCCCACTGCAATACATTCATGCTTCATTCCTTCATGACCGCCACCCTGAACCCTGTATCGTCAGTTTGTTTTCACCTCCAAAATCATTTTCTTTGTTCCATGTCGTTGATGTGGGATTCATTAAGGCCCTCCTGCGACGGGTCACTTCTTGTCGACATTAGCTCATTATCCAAGAAATTGACTTAGGAACAACCGTTTCAGTACCTTGAAGCTTGCATGCCTCAATGGCATGTTTCTCGCTTTCGGCGACAGGTTTACATCAATGTCCTTCGACCGAGAGATTTTGCATGGTGTTCGATGCCAAGTCCTTTTTCACACCACGTAAATTAAACTGTAGTACCTTGAGGGTCATTGTCATTATTGGTGATTCCTCTCATTCCTGTTAACAACTTACATCATTGGCTGGTAATCAGGCGATGTCTTTCCATGTTCGACTTTAGAACAATTTTCACATGGATCGACTTGTACTCCTAGTGAAGATTGAACGAGTTTTGAAGACCCCAGATCTAGTTTCATCCATCCGGGTTGCGATATATTCAGGAATATAAAAACATCCAGTGTACATCATTGCCCAACAGATGATCATCCAAATCAAAGGATGATGTGTCCATATTATTAGTGTGTCACACAGATGATTGTCTGTCCTATGTACATGTAAATGAATTTATAAAGTTGAGCATGGGAATGCCCGCCTCAGCTAGATCATGAAAAAATGTTGTCAAAATAATGTATTGTATTGTATCTTATTACAGGTCGCCTCCCAGCTCGGAAAAACTTCAAATCCTCATAGTAAAGCATTTCACCCGACATCAAAAAAGATTAACGACCTCATGCTTTAGGGGGCAACTGTTATAGACATTTTTGGGCACTTCAACCCCAATCACAAATTTCCATAAACTGAGGGCTCCTAAGTTCCTAAAAGTGTTGCTTCACTGCCTAAAGGAACAAGGGCAACTGATTACATCATCTCCCAGAAGTTCTCCACTGAAAACTGCTCATTAATGGTCAAAACTGGACCATACTGAAAGCTCAATGCAGAGGGTGCAATGCATATCACCTTCCCAATGTACAGGGTGTGATGCATACTGTTTTTCTCCTCTGTAGTGTGCGATGGTTAGGAATGGACAAATGGCAGGGACAAAAATGCGAGGTGGAAGATCATGGAATCTTCCAGAAGCTTCCCCTCTGACACTTGCCACTCCATTTTCAACTAGGGATGAGTAAGAGATCATCATTCTCCAAGTGGAAGCAGGAACTATTAGAGAGAATACACTAATCAAGATCCCAGAAGATGACTCACCTCCCTATAATCATCTATATATGGATCCCTCATCACAGAGATCCAGAGGCTGGAATTTTGTATCTTATAGAGAAGTGTTGTTGGTTTTCT
>APFE030427099.1:265988-301597 GCA_000404065.3 Pinus taeda
TAGATGACACTAGAGCTACCCCCCAACCTTCTACTTTGTTTGATTCTCCCTCTCCTCCTTCCTCTTCACTTGATAAAGTCGATAAAGCTAAAAATCAAGTAACTAAGAATTAGAAGCAGAAAGAGAAAAAGGAAAAGAAGAAAAACGAACCAAAATCGAAAGGGGGCAACCAAGCATCGTCTAGCAAAAATCCTCACACGACACCTTCGAAACCTAAATCTCCTTGTGTCATTTGCAATGGAGACCACTATCACTGAGATTTTCCCTGCATCCCCCGGATCTTAAGGGACTGGTCTCCTCATTTGCATAATCCGGTGGCGTCAACCCCTGGCGATCATGTTGAATGCTCACCATCAACTAGTGAAAGTGAAGCACATGGACAGAAAAGGAATCCCAAATTTCCTTGTGAGTTGTGTTAAGGCAATCACGTTGTCCACCATTGTCCCTTCCTTGACAAGGCTAAAAGAGTTTTGGATGATTGTCTGATTTCACCACTACGACTTCCTCCTGGATATAAAAAACTGTTGCCAAGTCCTCCACCGGTTGAAAACCCACTTGGCCCGTAATTGTGGTCAGCCGAAGCATCTATCATTGAAATTGAACCCTCTGAATCCATACCAGACGAAAGTCAAAGGGTCGATACGGAAGTTGACCTGGTCTTGCCTTCAGAATGTTCATCTTCGAATGATACCGTCACTGAAGAGAAAGAGAACGACATCGTTCAAATTCTTTTTGTCAAAACAGACTTCGATGAACTTGGGGGCAGTCCTCCTGTTCCTTTGTCATAGGAAGGAAGTTCATTAGAGTCATATACGGCCATCTATTCAGTCCCACCACCAAGCAGCCTAGTCGTTTCCTTCGACTGGAATCTACTAGGTAGACCCTGTTTACCAGCTAGTGTACCATTCAGAATCATTATACAAGCTTACAGAATTGTCATGGTTGGTACCATCATCGATGAAGGGGCTTCTGTGAGTATCATTTCCTCAACTTCTTGGAAAGCACTTGGTTCACCATCGCTTTTGCCTGAGATATGAAATCTGATTGGCTTCGACGAAGGAACTAGTCGACCTTTAAGGATCCTTCCAAATGTGCCCATTACTTTGAGAAGGAAAATTGTTAACATGAACGTGATGGTAGTTCAAGGACCCTTGGATTATAATCTACTCCTTGGATGCGACTATATTTATTGCATGGGATCCATCGTCTCCTCACTCTTTAGAGTAATGTGTTTTCCGCACGAAGGCAGAATGGTCAAGCTCGTAGAACAAATGTCATTCCCTGGTTCACACATCGCAAATAGTCAAATTCCATCCCTAAATGGTCTTTTCACTCAAGAAATGTCTCATCGGTCTCCAGTCTGTCCACCTGAAGAGCGCGAGTAATTCAGGAGGATGTGACTGAAACCCAGGGGGCATGCACCCTGGTCTGTTTCGGCAGGAAAACCTTGGGTATAGAGTGGGTTACTGCGAGGGATATATGACTAGTCTGACGAACCCGTCCTAACAGGAAAATGGGATCAGGATGGAATAATATACCTTCGTTAAATTTATGTGAGTGGACTATCTCTACACCACTCCCCTTTGTCTATTTCGGTAGACATCGCCAAGGGAGCTTTCTATCTGCTACGCGGATGGAACTTTCATGGTAACCTGGGAATTTTTCGCTATACCTGGGGGCATGTGAACCTTTTGTAAGTAAGCAAGAAATGACCAGCTAACGATAGCTCTATGATTCCACTGACTTCAACCGCCTAGGTCGGGTGAGTGGCCGAAACCATTCATCTTTGTAGGGGCCACCTGGGCATCAGCAAAGTAAAGGAAAAATTTTCCTACCTAGACTTGGTGGTCATATTAGTAGTTAAGAAGAGAGGCGTAGTTGGTCGTTCCTAGAGTGCGTGCAAGAGGCTCCGGGGCAAAGCTTCAAAAGGTGCAAGCCCCATAAAAAAAGGCATCTTGAATGAGACATTCTTATCGTATGACTGGCAAGCAATATTATCGCAGGGTTCAAGCTCGTTAAAAAATAAACCCTCCACAAGCAGTTTTAGCGCATAGTTCAAGCTCGTTAAAAAATAAACATAAGTCATCAGCAAATGTTTCCCCCAGCATTTAAGCTCATTAAAAAATGAACCGGTAAATAACCATTGTGAATGCGTTATCGCTAGCTTTTGAGCCTTGGTCATGTTCTCGCCATCACCTCCACTCTATTTTTAGCCGATCATTCACCCCCATATGTTTGTTTACCCCTTCGAGGAACATCTGCAAAGAGTTATTCTATTAGCCATCCTTGTGACACTACCGTGATTAGAAAATTCCAAATCTTACCTGGAATCAACTGCTACCTGAAGCATCACTCGTTCCTCGAAAATGAGTCTTCTTTAAGCTCTTTTCACCTGACTCATAAAATATGAAAAGACTGCCGAGCGATTGGCCTCTCCGGCTCATTAAAGTCATCGGAAGTGCTATCCCTCCTCTAGATTTTAATCTTTTCAGACCTTAGGGATTATTACACAAAAAGATCGAGCGCTTGTCTTGTTCGGCTCATTAAAACTATCGAAAATTCATCCCTTTCGTATTATTTTACGCTTTTTCGGACTTAAGGGATTATATGATGAAAAATAATCGTTGGAGTCTACTTTCCATTTCTTTCAGACTCTCTAAAATTGAAAGAGACTGAGTTATCTTTGTCGTTAAACTCGTTAAAGCCGAATAGCGACAAACTCATCCAAATGGACGAGAACGAGTTTCACTGTCGCTAGGCTCGCTAAAATATAGCGACAGGTTCACCTAAAGGGCGGATTATAGAACAAGCATATGTCATCCTCCTCAAGCTTGACAAAAATAAAGAGGTACTAGTCAACAATGACTGGGGAAAATTGGGAAGGAAACTTGAAGAAACTTTATTGGTAGCAAGTCGCTCTTGAACATGACACTTTCCTTCCGCATCCATCTTGGTTGGGTTGTTCAGTTCACTGGTCATCACCATTGGTCCGTCACACCATCCATATTTGGGGTTAATGCTACCAATCCATCATCAGTGTTGCCGATATCTTCAAGAGAAGTCATTCAGATAATTCACCTGTGTCTCACCCACTGCAATACATTCATGCTCCATTCCTTCATGACCTCCACCCCGAACCCTATATCATCAGTTTGTTTCACCTCCAAAATCATTTGCTTCATTCCATGTCGTTGATGTGGGATTCGTTAAGGCCCTCCTGTGATGGGTTGCTTCTTGTCAACATTAGCTCATTATCCAAGAAGTTGACCTAGGGACAACCCTTTCAGTACTTTGAAGCTTGCATGCCTCAATGATAAGTTTCTCACTTTCGGCGACATGTTTACATCAATGGCCTTCGGCCGAGAGATTTTACGTGGTGTTCGATGCCAAGTCTCTTTTTCACACCACATGAATTGTACTGTAGTACCTTGAGGGTCATTGTCATTATTGGTGATTCCTCTCACGCCTGTTAACAGCTTACATCATTGACTAGTAATCAGGCGATGCCTTTTCATGTTCGACTCCAGAACATTTTTCACATGGATCGACTTGTACTCTGAGTGAAGATGGAACAAGTTTTGAAGACCCCGGATCTAGTTTCATCCATCCGGGCTGCGATATATTCAGGGATATAAATACATCAAGTGTACATCATTGTCGAATAGATGATCATCCAAATCAAAGGATGATGAGTCCATATCATCAGTCTCTCACACAGACGATTGTCTATCCTATGTACATGAAAATGAATTTATAAAACTGAGCATGGGAATTCCCACCTCAGCTAGATCATGAAAAAATGTTGTGAGAATAATGTATTTTATTGTATCTTATTACAGGTCACCTCCTAGCCTAGAAAAACTTCGGATCCTCATAGTAAAGCATTTCACCCAACATCAGAAAGATTAACGACCTCATGCTTTAGGGGGCAACTGTTATAGATATTTTTGGGCACTTCAACACCAATCATAAAATGTCCATAAACTGAGGGCTCCTAAGTCCCTAAAAGTGTTGCTTCACTTCCTAAAGCAATAAGGTCAGCTGATTACATCATCTCCCAGAAGTTCTCCACTGAAAACTACTCATAAATGGTCAAAACTAGACCATACGGAAAGTTCAATGTAGAGGGTGCAATGCATATCACCTTCCTAGTATACAAGGTGTGATGCATACTGAATTTCTCCTCTGTAGGGTGCGATGGTCGGGAATGGACAAATGGCAAGGACAAAATGCGAGGTGGAAGATCATGGAATCTTCCAGAAGCTTCCCCTATGACACTTGCCTCTCTGGTTTCGACCAAGGATGAGTAAGAGATCATCATTCTCCAAGTGGAAGCAGGAACTATCAGAGAGAGGACACTAATCAAGATCCCAGAGGATGACTCACCTCTCTGTAATCATCTATATATGTATCCCTCATCACAGAGATCCAGAGGCTAGAATTTTGTATCTTATAGAGAAGTGTTGTTGGTTTTCTGGTGTACATTCATCGTGTTGGGTGATATAATCTTTGCTTGAGGTGAAGAAGGGCTTCCTAGCTGGAGGACGATGCTGGGTCAGAACATATGGTTTTAATCCTCTTGCTACTTTTCATCTTAATAAAGCTATTCTTGTTCTCTTCCATATTCTTGTGTACTTGTTTATATATGCATTTATATGGTTAACACACATCTGCTCTTGTGTTATTTATGAATATAGATCTTTGTTTCTTCGATATTAGTATGTTGTTGTGATTCGATAGGTTCCTTTGGAATATGGGGAGATGAAGAAGAAGTGGCGAAGCTCTATCAAGAAGGAGAGGAAATCGAGCGCAAGACCAAGGTCGGTCTTCCTGATTCTCCTCGTCTATTTTCATAAAAGAAAACAATAGTAGACTTTCCTTGTTTTTTTCTAAGGTAGCCACCCATCTTAGTGGGAATAGCAGCATCTGAGTGGACACTATTCCCGGTAACAATTAGGGCATGCCATCCCTAAGGTACTGAAAGGGAGTTTCTAGGTCATCTTCTTGGATAATGAGCTGAAGTCGATAAGAAAAGACCAATAGAAGTATGGAAATGATGAATCCCCCATCATTGACACGAAACAAGGAATAAAGTGAAATAGTATTTAGGACCGTAGCAAGGACTCAAACAATGTATAGGTAAATAACTGTAGATTAGACTTCTCTTGAACATTTGCGACACAACTCTAGAATGTGGTAGCATATGACTCGACATAGGACTAAAGGTCATGATGATGGAATGGAATAGAAAAATGAGAGGCAAAATGGATCACCAGAACCTGGGAGGACAAGTGACTGAGTGAGGATATCCGAAATCCCACACAATAGAAGAAGAGTGTCATGTTCTAGAATGACATGCTACCTATACAAAGGATGTCGCATCTTCATTTTTACCCTACTATTTCTAGCAAGTATCGCAATTTTTTTATCACAAGCTTGGAGGGGATAGCATATTCTTGTCATGTAAGTTCATTTTTCGAATGAATCCATCCTAGTAAGTTTTATGAGCCCTAGGAATGAGGAGTTCGGTCTCATCATGGTGAAGAGCCTTTCTTCATAAAGTTTTAACAAGTTTGACATAAGAATAACTCGGTATCTTTTTCATATTTAGAGAGTTTGAAAAATAAACGAAAAAGGAAAATCCATCATCTCCCTTTTCATAATTTGTCCCTTGAATTCGAGAAGGTAGAAGACAATATTTGAGGGAAGCTCTTGATAATGTTGACCAAGGTGTACCTTTTTCATAAATAGTCAATCTCAGCCCGAAAAAGGGATAAACGTATACTGAGGTGACATTGATTCATTCACTTTAACAAGTTCAAAACAACAAGTACTCAGAAATATTTTGAATTTTCGAGAGTGAGAAAAGAACTCAAAGATGACTATAGGTGGGTTCCTTTTTCGTTTATTTCATGAGTCTGAAAAAGAGATAAAATAAAACTCACATGAATTGGTCAATAATGATCATTGTTAGCTTTGAAGGTAATTATAACTACATAATAAATGCACCCATCACTGATATAGAGAGAAAATATTAAAACATTACAAAAATATTGACAAAAATGATTTTCAAAACTAATAAATAGTCAAAAGTAATTTTAGTTTTTACCATTTTACCAAAGTGAGATCTAAGAGTTCATTTTGTGCCCTAATTCTCTTGATTTTCTAGTGGCTTATGCACGATATCTAGGCTACCGTTTCATGAAGAATCTACGATGGATAAGAGGCACATCCTTTCTCTTCCATTTTATCATATTTTTATGCATTTTAAATGATGATTTTTATGCTAGAAAGGAGGATTTCAAGATTTTAGGGCACCAACAACCATCACGGGTATGGTCATCAGACTCACGATTGTCTACCTTAAGCACAAAGGCTCACGCAATGCCATAAGAGAGCTTAGTCATTTATCCATCCCTACAATGCCCATTTTTTCTCTACACCAAGAAAACTTCTTAGAGATCACAGATTTTGTCAATGCCTATGCAGTATTCTTCAAAGTGTCCACCTTTACCAGCAACACCATTTTCTCTTCTATCATATCCCTAACAAAGTGATATTGAACATCGATGTGCTTTGTATTTGAATGATATGCAAGGTTCTTTGCCAAGAAAATTGCACTTTGGCTGTCATAGTCTATCCTTATAGCTCCCTGTACTAACCCCATACCTCAACACAATCTCTGAAACCAAACTGCTTCCTTGCTTGCATGAGTGGTTACCATGTATTTTTCCTCTGTAGTTGATAGTGCTACTACAGATTGTTTCTTACTCATCCAGCTGACTACACCTCCAAATAGGTTAAACACATACCCATTTGTAGATCTTCTTTGATCCAGATTTCCAGCCCAATATGCATCAACAAAGCCACGAATATGCAACACTCTATCCAATCATGGTCTTCCGCGGTAGCACAAACCATAATCACTAGTGCCATGCAAATACCTGAAAACCCGCTTCACTACTGCCTAGTGCTCCTTCCCTAGTTTTGACATAAACCTGCTCAATACTCGCATTGCATGTGTAATGTTTGGTCTAGTACAGACCATTGCATACATCACGCTACCAACTACACTTACACATGGAACACTAGACATGTCCTCTTCTTCTTCTTGTGTCTTGGGACACTATTCAACAGATAACCTCACACCTACAAGAATAGGAAACTTCACTGGTTTACTATCCTACATATTAAACATCTACAATATTGTCTCGACATACTTCCCCTGGTTTAACTAGAGCTTCCTCTTTTCCTGGTCTCTTTTAATTTCCATGCCCAAAATATAATTTACAACACCAAGATCTTTCATGTTGAATTTGGAGGACAATAGGGTCTTCAAATCCTAGATAATTTCTTTGTCATTTCCAACCAGCAACATATCATCGACATACAAGACTGGATAAATAACACGGTCATAAATCAACTTAAAATACACACAGTGATCTACTTTTCTTCTGGTGAAGCCAAGTCCCCGTATAAATGTAACAAATTTCTGATACCACATCCTTGGCAATTGTTTTAACCCATACATAGACTTCTTTAACTAGCATATTGTTTCTTTCTTACCATTCACTGCAAAACCTTCAGATTGCTTCATGTAGGTTTCCTCTTGCAGAATCCCCATCAAGAAATGTTGTCTTCAAATCCATCTATTCTACTTCAAAATCAAGAGTAGCAGCAATAGATAAAAGTAATCTAATAGAAGTTACCTTGGCAACAAGAGAAAAAATATCACAAAAATCAATTCCTGGCACCTGGGAATAACCTTTTGCTACCAATCGAGCTTTGTATTTCTCCACCTTTCCTTCTACATTTGTCTTCTTCTTGAACACCCATTTGCTTCCAATGGGTTTCCTTCTAGCCAGCAACTCCACTAGATCCCAAGCCTCATTTTTGTGCAAAGATGTCATTTTGTCAACCATGGAATCTTTCCAAAGTTTTCCATCCTCTGAATCTACCGCTTCCTTCATAGTTCTGGGATCATCGTGAGTAATAGATAAATCAAAATTTGAATAGAAAGCAGATGGACTATACCTTTTTGGCTGCCTTCCTTCTCGAACTAATCTTCTCACACCCAGAGTTTGTGGCTCTTCATATTCTGATTCCTCCTCTATTGTATAGTTTGATTCTTCCTCCTCAAGCGCAAACTCTATCTTCTCAGGTTCCTTTGGTTGGAATTCATGTTTAATAACATATTTTACTTCTCTGAACGCCACATCTCGACTATACACAACCTTCCTTTTTACTAGGTTCTAAAGCTTATAATGCTTTAAACCATCCTTATATGCAATAAAGATGCACTTTCTATATTTACTATGCAACTTGGTTCATTTCTCCTTTGGAACATGTACATACGCATCACATCCAAATACCCTCAAATGTGAACGAGAGGGTTTCTTACTAGTCCATACCTCTTGTGTAGTCTTATCCTCCAAAGCTGATGAAGGTGATCTGTTGACCAGGTAATATGTTGTCTCCACTGCCTCTGCCCAGAATTCCTGTCCTAACCCAGCACCACTGAGCATGCTTTTTGCCCTTTCCATCAATGTCTTGTTCATTCTTTCTACAACTCTATTTTTCTCAGGTGTGTATGGAGTAGTCTTATTCCGTGCTATACCACACTTCTTATAGAATTTTTCAAATTCCTTACTGCAAAACTCCCCGCCGATATCTTTCCTCAACACCTTTATCTTATTCTTTGTCTAGTTTTCCACAAGAGCTTTAAATTCCTTAAACCTATCAAAGACTTCAGATTTCTTCTTAAGGAAATATATTCATGTATTCCTTGAGAACTCATCTATAAATGATACATAGTAGACATACTTACCTAGTGATGGAACCATCACAGGTCCAAACACATCACTATGCACAAGTTCTAATATCTATTTCACCCTCTTACCACCAGAAGGGAAACTCACCCGATTCTACTTCCCATATACATAATTTCCACAAAAATCAAAATCTAGAGAGTTATTACTCATACCTTCTACCATACCTTTACCATGAAGTATTCGAAGCCCTTCTCTCCAATATGTCCAAGCCTTTGATGCCACAGCATGGTCTTCTCTCGAGAGACCACTAGATTTTCTGCTCCACTTTCAGGAACCACAAAGTTGTTGCACCCATCAACAACAATGCTACCTTATAGCATGTATAGAGTTCAAATCTGAACTCCGGCATTAATACTATTGCTCCCATAACCATCTTGTAGGTATCCTTCTTAAACACTGTTTTTACACCTCCATCGTCCAGTTTGCTTACAGAAATCAGATTTCTAGCCAATGTAAGAATATGTAGAACACCCATAAGTGTTCTAACCCTTCCACCTTGCAACTTCAACTTTACTTTTCCATGACCAATGATTCTAGCCTTCCTATCATCCCCTAACAAGACATCACCACCATTTTATTTCTCATACTCGCAGAACCACACTCTATGGGGCGTGAAGTGAAAGGATGCACCTGAGTCAATCAACCATGCCTCATGATATACATGTGTACTTGAAGAAGCCAAGTACACATCCCCACCTTCATCTGAGGTGGTTTATGCCTCTACAGAAGGAGCATCATTAGATCCCTTTCCATTATCAGGAGCTTTATATTTACAGTCCGTTTGTAGTGCCCTTCCTTTCTGCATTTTCGGCACGACACCTTTACAGGTTTTCCAAGATATTTAGATCACCCTCTAGATTTAGATCTCACACTCCATGACTTATTTTTGTTTCTATTCTAGGACCATCCTCGTATAGCCAAGGCATCACCATTCTAGCTCTCCATATTTTTCCATCTCATCTCCTCCGTGAGCAAGGATGAGACTATTTCATCAAACTGCAAGGTAGTTGTATTGCTACCTATTGTAATAACTAGACTATCCCATGAATCTAGTAGAGAACACAACAAATTGATGCACTTACCTTCATCTGAAATTTAATATCAACTGATAATAACTGACTTACCACAGTATTAAATGCGTTCAGATTCTCTGTCACCGAGTCTCCATATTTCATCCTCGGGTTATACATGTTTTTCTGCAAGAACAATTTATTCACCAGACACTTGGATTGTTACAAAGTTCCTAACTTGTCCCACAAAGCCTTTGTCGTAGCTTCCCCCTAATACATTCAACAATACTAAATGTGAGACACACAATCATATTGTGCTCTTCACATTCTAATCCAACTTCTTCCATTCTTCATCGGACACTCTCATTGGTTTAGTACCCAGATCTACTGTGATCCATTGATCTTTATCCACCAACAGATCCTCCATCTTGATTTTCCAAAACTCAAAACTCTAACCATTAAATTTCTCAATCTCTATCTTTCCACTTCTCATCATCTTCTTTCACCACCAGAGTCGATCTCACAGATCTCCCACTGAATAAGGTCTACCATAGGCCCGAGCAAAACCCCTCAGCAACAAAGGCATCCCCTTGAAGCCAAAACAACTCTGATACCAAATGTAGATTTTAACCTTGTACAAAAATTACTTGCATACGAATTCTAAAACACAAAAAATAAACAATGCAAGAGCATAACACATAAAATGCATATACACAGAGTTTTTCCCCTGGATCCCAAAACTAGGACTACCATCTTGATTTTTCATTATGCTCCTTTCAATGTTACAATACATATTTATACACGGCGAAGCATCCAATACCATGGATAGAAAACCATCGCGCCCAAAACCATGGTCCGAAAACCATCACATCCAAAACCATGTGCGAAAATCATGCAGAAAACCATACGTAGGTCTGCCCAACCTAATATAGGGTCCAAAAAACAAAATTTTCTGGGGCGCTACCCCAGACACCATAGAGGGGGGTTCCCTGCACCCCACAAACCCCTGTGACCCCCCCACTATGAAATTGATGCAATGAAGAGGGCGCTCTGCCCCCCCTCTAACCCCCCAATTAACTACATGGGCTAGTCATGGAAAGGATATAACACAACCCAAAAACAAATTCCTATCTAGAACAAAATTTACTAATGCATCTATTAAAGTATTTAAATTATTTGGAATATGTTGATATGTAATAAAACAAAAATTTCTTTCCAGCAATCTAACACATAGATACATACACAATATTTGTGGATTTCTTATTGAGTAATGATTGTGAAATTGTAACACAATGACCTATGAATCCAACTTCATAACTAAATCCCTAATGCCAAGAGAAATTGCTTTTGACAAGAGTTCAAGAACTACACTATATAAGGAAATATTATTGGTTGTTCGACCAAGGCAGATGCCCTATAAGTTAATCACCTCACCATTTGGGTCATAGTGTACCGATGCTGCAGAAGAAAGGTTTTGTGTGCTACGAGAAGCACCATTAGTGAAACCAACATAATGGCTTGACGACATCTACAAACTGAGTGGAACATAGGGTAAGCTGAAAAGCACATGTCTGCAAAGCAAACAAACACACCAAAAATAAAAAATGCACACTAATGTAAAAATTTTAGATGGAGTCCATTTTCGGACTCGAGTAATCAATCAATAAAGAATATAAGTACAGTTTCACCATTGACATGACATGTAAGCATCAACTCAGCCAAACAATAGAGTAAAACTCATAAAAGGTTCTACCCCCATGCCCCCTGGGTGAGTGAGTGTTACGAGTCATAATATGAAAACCCCCATTGTGATACTGGGAAAATGGTAGAGACTCAGTGAAATAATTTCATGAAAGGAGGCAAGAAAAGCTTGATCTCATGACGAGGAAAAGGTGACTCCAGTCGAAATATTTTGACAATTTTAGGGTAAATTGAAATGTCAATAGGTAGAGTTGCAATGATGTTCCCCATATTACCCTCTGACAAGACTTCATGCACAAGGATAGGTGTCTAAATTGGAGGTGTAGGATAATGAGAAACATATGCTTCAAGATAGGAAGGCATCTCATCGAGGCTAGGAAGAAAAGAAGAACAATGATGGAGACCATTGCATGGAGTTTCATCTAGAGACATGACCTCAACAATACTCTCATCATTGGGCAACGTCTCATTCAAAGGACCCAGAGAATCGAAAGAACCAAGACAAGGAGATGGCACAAAATTTTCTAGGTTCATACTCTAAACAATATGACTTTCTGAAGCAACCATCAAAGCCAAGAAAATCTCTTGATAATTTTGCTCCAATGGACTTAAAGGCATGTCTTCGCCAAAAGAATCAATCGATCTATGGTAGGGATAATACAAGGATCCGTAGAGGCCAAGATCATATTGACTGAATGAACATTCAGAGGTGGTAGAGTAGAAGTCCCCATTAAAGCAAAGTCTTTGAAGATACCTTCCCCCACACTCTCATAAGGAATCTTAGTATTTCCTGCATAAGGGATGTTTCTATTTGATGCACCAGAAAAAAGAAGGACAATTGATGAAGAGTGAAAAATTTTCCTTCATGAGGAAAAGGAAGCATGTGGAATAAGAATACACCATAAAAAACATGGTGTGGGTCCAGCTTCACCTGAGAAGAAGGTTGTAGTTGATATTTTCCTCCACAACCTCTACTTCTAATTTAATAGTCTTTGCTTCTAATGTAATCGGTAAGTTTGTGAGAATATTGTAAGGATGTGAGCCTCTACCATAAAATGCTTCCAATGTATTCAAAGACTGGTTAAGAGAAGGAGAGCCAATGGCTTTCCAACACAAAACTAACATGATGCAAGTAGAGACACCTTCATTGATAACTATCTGATGAATTGTCTTTGCTTTGATGAGGAACTTGATCAGAAATGCAATCTGATGAGGAAGATGAGGCATGTGATTTTCTAGATCGAAAGTGATGATAGTAAAATCCGATGGATCAATAGCACCTATAGCAGACAACAATGATTTTTGCTGCATTAGAAAATATTGGATAACCTCCAAGGGAGACATCGTCAAAGGTGCCTAAGCTAAATCCTCAACAATATTGTAATGTTGCGCATCTATAGCATTTGGATTAAAAGATGACTTCCAAAGAACACCTTTGGGAGGTGGTCGGATGAAAAACTCTCTGTGAGGACACTCGATATGGAGTGGACCAAAATTGGATGGAGTATAATTAGAAGGAATACCAATAACTTCTTTTTCCATCATCTTCTTAGCCGTGGTTTGATAGTCCTTAGTTCGAGTCTCAATCAAGATAGGTGATGAAGCTTGCATCATGAACACTTGTGAGCTTGAGGAAGAAGAGGACTGATTTTTCTCTACCAACTTCATGTGTTGTGATGGAAAAGGTTCTTTCAAGGCAGCCGCAGTCCCTTTCAACAAGCAATTAACCTCAGATCATCGAGGACAATCCTTAGTGTAATTATCCTCCTCATTGATGAGGCAAGGATATTTCGGCTTCATTTTAGAAGCATCGTTAGCAGATTATTTAGAAGGGTCCTATTTTGGGGCATCGACTTTAGCCTTACCTTCTCCCTTATTTTTACCTTTAGAGGCCTTATCTACTATAGTAGAGTGGACAGCATGTACCTCAGAGGTATTACCAGGATTGGATGAATTTTTGGATGGATTATGGGAACGAGTGTTCGAGACAGATTTCTGCTTTGAAGAAGCTTTTGCATAAGTCTGAGACATGGAACCAATCACACTGTCAACGGGTGATATATCAAGAGACTTGATGCTGTCAGATCCAAATATGGTCTCAAAGCATCAGGTAACATCTCGTACAATGTGCCAAATTGCGAATAAGACAAGTCTAAAAAATGGGTGTGGGCGATATCTTGCTACTTAGTAACACATCCACCCATAGCTATGTCCTTAGCAATTTTGCTAATCAATGATTTTGTGAACCATTCTGTCAACAAGTCATGAGAAATCTCAAATTTGATGAGGTGATGTTGACATCTCCATTCATGGATATGATTGGAATATGGGTCACAGTGCCTTACTTAAGGGATCTAAGCAAATAAGTGACATTTTCCTATCGAACTAAAAATTGGAAATGAGTGAGGAAATCCATAGCCAGAGAGTTGAAGTCACCATACATACCTTGGGGAAACTTGATATACCATTTAGCGGAAGCACCTATGACAGTTCTCTGAAAGAGGCAAAGACAGATAGAATCATTCACATATGAATTGGAGGAGCACCAGACGTGATATGTCATCACATGGGCTTCTGGGTCTTCCTTAGATTTTCTCTCGAATTTGGGGCAATCAAATAGAATTTTTGTTAGAAATGGAGGCCAGTAAGGTGAATAAATAATGGGAACATTTGTCAGCCTTGAGACGTCAGGCAGCTCCAACATAGAGAAGAAAGGAAAATAAGTGTTAAAGGGCATATAGGGCCTTTAAGGAGACCCAAACTACGAAGTCCATCCTTGCTGGTAAGGATTTTGTCCCCACAGTGGAGGATTTTGTCCATATGGGACCTGATTCTGTACCCATTGAGGGTTTCCTTGACCATAAGGTGTATTTGGTCCACGGTAGGCTTGATATTGTCGTACCATAACCCATTGATAAGCATGTTATGTGGCATACAGGGTATAAGGTTGTTGATCTTGTTGACCCTAGACATAAGGAGATTTACCCTGCTTTTGTAGGGGTTGATCTAGGCCTTGCAAACACTGACCTTGCTAATACATACATAAAGCTTGTTGCTGCCAAGGATGACCTTGATGCTATAGAGGCTAACTTTGTTACTCTAAAAGCCATCCTTGCTACTGCAAAGGTTGGCCTTGCAAGTACAAAGTTTGAGAAGACTATTGAACAAATTGAGTTTGCAGCTACAAAGGTTGTTGTGAGTGTGACAAAGGTTTCCTTGCTGTTGTAATAGTCTCCATTGTTATTGCACTACTTTCCCTTTCTATTGAAAATATTTCCCTTACTGCTGCAAAGGTTTCCCTTCCTACTGCAATGGTTGTCGTTGTTCCTACAACGGTAGCTAGAAAGTTCCTTGGGTTATAGCCTGAGGGTATTGATAGTTCCTGAACTGAGTCTGGCCATATCCACCTTGAAGAATGGATTGAGGAGGCTAGACATAAGATCTTGCTTAAGGAATGTAAGATGGATTAACCAAGCCTTGTGAAGCATATGGGACATAAGCCAGTTGGAGTGGAACCTGACCCATATAACACTGCTAATATTAGATGTTACCCAACCCATATGGACCGGCAGGGTTAGGAATACTACCATAATAAGCTTGATTAAGTCGAACCATGTGAATTTTTAATCCACTCACATTGGTCTCACCTGACATAAGAGAAGTGTTCAGATATTCCCCCCAGGAAGTGGCACACTTTGTCCACTGGATGGAGGGGTAGAAGAAGTTACTTAAACGTGACCTGAAACTGCCAGCTGTACTGGAAGAGTTGGTTGAAATGATGAGACAAGTTGTGATGGAATGGCAAGTTGAACAGGAACTGAAGTGACTACAGTTTGTACAGAAGTTCAAAGAGGTCATGTTCGAAATGAATGGACCTAATGTAGGCATAGCATTGGAAGACCAAATGGGGTTATGATACAATTATGAGGCACTAAGGAGTATCCAAAACTAACTGAGCTAAAGTGGTATAACCATGTGGCAACAAGGGTCCACTAGTTTTAGGAAAGGTGAGAGATGGGACTCTTCTTGTATAAAGAAACCCCTCTAGAGGAAATTCATATCCTTTCTCATCATCCACATGAGGAGTATGGGTAGTGGAAACTTCTGAGTGTCCCAGAGAAGAGGTCAAGATTTCACCTTGTGACTCCATAGATGGAAAGAATTCGTGACAAGGAATCCAAGATGTATGAGGAGACAACTCCAAAGGAATACAAGGCCAATCGTAGGGGCTGTAAGAAAACTAAGGATATATCACAACAACCTCGTATAATGGATTCAATGAATAGACAACAAGCCTCTCTCGACTCTCAGGAGTCTACAGACTCTGAGGGGTCTAAATAGGACTATCAGAGGTATCCATATCAAATTCCTGAGGTGACTAGGAATCTGATGGAGATGGCTGAGAAGACAATGGTTGAATACTTGGAATAATACCAAGTTCAAAACATTTTTCCTCAATCAATTGAGGAAGCTTCAAATGAACTCCTTGGGAGGACCCTTCAATATTAGACAATGAAGGGGAGCTATGAGATGAACTCAATGGTTAAGCCACAATGACTTCCTCAGAAAAGAAAAAAAGGAAAAGAGTTTCGTTTAGGGATTTTAACGATCTTGAAATTAACAAGGAATTACTCGATAGTAGTCTAAGAAGAAACTTCTTGGGTTAGACATGTTTATCCTAGGCAGCTACTTTTAGAAGAAAAAATTTTGGCTTTCATCTTTTAAGAGTCGAGAAAATGATGAAAAGGTGACTCTAGCCGCTTTAGATTATTTAGCAATCTTGAAAGGACAAGTCACTCGATGATAACTTCAAATTTAAACAGTCAGAAAATGTTTAAATGACTACTTAGGTGAATCTAGGTAAAAGGAGTACCAAGTAACCGTAAACTGAAATATACACGTTAGCAAATAAATTTACCAAGGACTTGACATACGTGCAGGCAAATATCCCTAGATGTTGTGTTCGATGTATCACATTTACAGGGTGGCAAACTTGCCTTCCTATGCATTAATGTTTGCAACCTATGGGGGTCTCCCATTATATACACTATGGTACAGGGATCACAAGTCCATGCTAGTGCTATCTAATGCCGAAGTGAATGACAGTTGCTAAGTTTGAAAGGCAGAGGAACATGTCTCTAGCCTAGGCCACTAAATATGAATGTTAATGTTTCAAAATCTCCTTAGATTGATTGATAGATTTTAAATTTTATCTTGGAATTATGTTTCAATTTGAAGGCCTTAACAATGTTATCTGTTCCTAAAATGCAAACTAGATGATCAAATGAAATCCTTTAATTTGATGAAAGCTATATATGTAGGGAACAAAATCACTCAAATCATGCATCAAACCAAATGCAAAAGTGCATCCATGACAATATCCAAATGCTAAATGAAAAATATGAAATCTAATCTTTCATATGAAATGCAATGCCGAAACAAACCTTAAAGCAAAATTTCTTTAAGATACAATGATTATTTTTCTCTTTTTCAAAATGAAACTAATGTAATTTAGTGCAAAAGTAAAAGAGAATGCAATCAAGCCAACAAATATGAAAATATATTTCACATCAATGATTTGAATGCAACTCAAAATGCTTCAAAAATTATGAAAAGACAAACACTTTCATTTTCACTTCTTCGAATCACAAAACTTAAAGAAAACACTTACTTTTGATTCAAATGAGACAATCAATTTGTAATGTATTGTTTGTCAAAGAGCACTTAAGCAACTTTCACAGTATCAACTAATGAAAACAACTTAAGACAAAAGAACCAAAAGTGATATTCAAAGCATGTTTGAACACACAAAGAATATTTAACATAGGTAACTGATCTTTGATCTTTGATGGGAAGACCAATGAGTGGATGAAGGTTGACCTAGAAGACTTTGAAACCCTCAAAGGCTACTCAAACCTCAAGCACACTCGAACCAAGTTAAAAGAAAATTTCAATAAGACAATAAGAGAGTCAAACAAAATCACATTGGTAAATCATTGGGAGAAGTCACATAGAACTGAAAATAAGAAGACAACCCCTAAGTTTCTTAATCTTCTACAATCATCGCACTTGTTAAGAGGAAAATAGTGATCATCACTACTGTAATCAACAAACCCATGATTTCCTCATGCTTGTTAGCGTCAAACCCATGATGGTTGAGAAAAACAAAAAATAAACTCAAAATATTCAAAAGCAACTCAAATTAAAAACCTTTAGGCATCTACTGGAAAACGACATGAACTACAAACAAACAATGAATTCTAAAATGAAGGGTTCATCAAACTCGTCAAAATATAAGATGAAGGAATGGAAGGAAAGGGTTATAGGCTACCCATTGGAGTTTGCATTTTGTTGAGAAGCTTAATCCTATCTGTGGATAGAGATGATTCCTCTAGCCCAATGAGTGGGTCTAGCAACTGAAGTGACAATCAACTAGACATATTCCTAGGTTATAATTGAAAATTAGAATGAAAGAGATGACCTACCTTGATCTGATTCTATTTCGATTTCCTTTGTTGAGAGCCTTGAAACGCTTCTATCACAGCCTTGTTCCTACTTCTCTCAGTGCTTATGTACCTGCACAAGTGATCAAAAGGCAACAAAGCATACCAAACCAATAGAAAATCCAATAACAACTTACTTAACTGATCAAGGAATGACAAGCTAATACATACATGAACATATATATTTTGGGAATATGAACCAACATTTTTATATTACTTAAGGAATAAAGGGAAGCTTACAACATAGCCTTGATGTTGAAAGGCTCTTCTTGAGTGGTAATCCAAGTCCAATCCAAGAAACTCTCCAAGCACTCTTTCTCCAAGTCTAATGAATAACATCTAGGCACAAGCTTAGCATAGGGGTGCAAATGGACAAAGACCAACCATTTGGGAATGGGAGAGGAGGAATTTATAGGAAGGGAAAGGGAGTTAGGACTTCTCCAATGATAGGATTAGGCAAACATATCAAGGAGGTGGCTCATAGGGATAAGACAAATAGCTCAAATTAGAAGGATTCAACCTCATCTAAGCAAAACCACATCCATCTCACCACTCTCGAAGCTTCTAGATCACAAAGATTCTCATCTCCTTTGGGAAAATTATCTTTTTGGGATCATCGCAAGTATTGAAAGGAAAAGAGAAATGTCATCATGGGTTAAACACAATGCAACAAGTGACCATCATGATTTTAAGCCTCACAAGAGAAATGACTCTCATTTTAGGGTTTTTAAAGCTATTTCTTTAGAGAAATCTCAAGACATTTTGCAAATAAAGTCTTAGGAGGGATATGAGATATATACATGGATGAGTATATTGTACAATGGTCATGTTTCGTGCACTTCAGGGTATGTCACAGGGAAGTGCAAGAGGCATTACAAAATATTGTGTAACAAGTCCACAGCCTGAGCTTCTCTCAACATGGTCACCTTAAAAATGACCCACTATGCTCTTTAAATAGAGCTCATGCACCAATTGGGTGCTAAGCCACAGATCAAGTGTCGCTAATATCAAGGAGAGAATGAATCGTTGGCTCACTTCATGTCTAGAACATATCATGACCATCAAATTGAAATTTATAAAAAATACATACTAAATAAACAAACTTTACCTAAATATATGATGAGCGTCGGTATTGCAGCAAGAATGTTGCAACTGCTAGGCTACCAACTTTACTTTTTCAACATGGGGTTCATACAAAATTGGAGGTGACAGTGTTGTATACACAAGTAACATTGATGGTTCTTCGTTTTGTCATGGTTCACTTGGTGATAAACCACTGGGGTTTTCAAGCCATAATTTTATGGAGTCATAATAAGCTTGGTTTCTTGATGGAATAAAGAGAAATATGCTCTAAGGGAGAGCTACTCTAATGCAATCATGGAAAAGACCTAAATTCAATGCTAAATCACACCATTTCCTAATTAACTACCAATAAACTATTATTTTCAATAATGCTAAATTAACATGAACCAAATGCTACTATCTAAGCATGGAAGTAAGAAGAATAAAAAATCACTAATGTGCAAGTAAAGGGACTGAAATAAATCTGTTTTTGTCTTTCTGTATTTTCATGCAAAATCAAGTGTGCAAACTAATTTCTTTTGGTGATGTGGCAAGTGAATTAAGGATGTTGGAGGATGGTGGGAAGGGTAGGAGATGGTTGGATGGTGTGAGAGACCCTTGGGAGGATTTTGTTGACTTCCTAGAGGTTTCCCCTCAATTCAGCCTCATAACAGGCCATTTCAAGAAAACCTACAAGATGTACTAGAAACCTATAGGACTCCCTATAAACCCACAGGATACAACCGAGAGAAAAATGAAAGGTGTTGGAGGTGATGGAAGGCTTAGGGAAGATGGTATATGGGTGAAGTGAAGTGAGGAAAGATCTAGGATCACTCAGAAGTCAAAAACAAAGATATAGGATGGTTGGATTCGCTCAATGTGCTTGGAAGAATTTCTATGTAAAATGATGGAAAATAGTGAAGGAAATAGTGAAAACAAGGAATGACTATGGTGAATGGAGAGGAAAGAGGTTGCTAGCTATGAAGTCTTTGTCCCCTCCTGAAGCACCTTCTTTGCATAAAACAGATATAATTCCCAAAAATATATGTAAACAAGAAGCATTCTCATAAGCTAGAAAAGTAGAATTAATGAACTAACTACCTACATGATGCATGAGGAAAGTTTCTGAAAGGAATGAAAGCATGGATGAAATATACTACAGGAGTGAAGATATAAGAGATGGAAGTGAAATCCTACTTTGCAAAACTGATCAAATTCTAACTTAAATATAGTAAACTCTAAGGCTTATGTAAGAAATAGAAATTTTTGTTTTTAGGGTTGCATAAGGGTCCCTTCTTCAAACATGATCCTAGCAGGATGAGATCCAAAAATGGATCCTAGATAAACCTCTAAGTCTTAAAGACTTCATATAAGAAGTAAAAGGTACCAAATGGCACAAATCCTTTGTAAATCAAAGGAAAATGAAAGTCACAGGCTCCTCTCAAAAATATCCCCATTGCAGAGATCGTCTCATTCTGAATCTGTTGCAACTTGAATGGGAAAAAATGGACTTAGTATGCAGAAGTTATCATGGAAAGAAGATGCCCTTGGTTCTTTGGAAGAAGAGGCAAAATCCTTTAAAAAAGCAAAAAATCCTTTAAAAGGGGAAATCACATCAGACCAGGGTAAAAGAGCGGATCTAAGTGAAAAATGGAAGACACCCCTGATCACCGATCCCTGACATATCGGGTCAGAGGCAGCTATGTGATATGGCATAAGGACAGGGCCATGCGATACTTCATTTGCTAAAATTGGTAGATCAAAAATAGCTGATAGTATAGCACATAAGGAAAGGACTAGGCCGAGCGATGTTGTGATCACCGATATCAGCGGATCATGTTGGCATTGGCCATGCCATATGGCTTACCCCAGGTCCACGCAATATTATGATTCGACAATCAATACAATTGAGCGATATATATATATATATATATATGTGTGTGTGTGTGTGATGCGATATATATATCCGAACCCGACGGGATTTGGCAACGTTTAATGTATTTTTATAATACAAAGGGAAACCACAGAATAGGGAATTTGTGACATGCAATAGGAATTTAAAAGGTAGACTCGATGGAAAATAAGGCAGAGTTCATAATTTTTGAAGTCCGATAGACGCATTTGGGTGGATGTTTATAGAATTTTTGTGCATTTTCTTGTGTAACCTGAGAACAACCATCTTTGTGATTTCAATGGCACCAATGGTCCATTCTATTACGTAATAGGTGGCCACCTCCCCTGAAGACATTATGCCATGATTGCTAAATGCTCAGAAGGGGATTCGAGTGGACATAGGCCAGGAGCTAGAGAGCCAGAGGAAGGGGAAACAAATGGACAATGCCCATTGGCTAAAAGCCACAAAATGACAGAAAAAGAAATAGGGGATAATAAGCAGGGCTAAGACAGGAGCACAAAAAGCTAAGCCAAAGTAGGAAGCTAGGGAAATTGAGAGCAGAAAGAGCTCAAAAGAGGGTAGTGCAGAAAAAAAAAAAAAGGGCAGAAGCAAGAAAGAGGTCGAGGGGGCAAAAGCAAATGCATAGAGCAGCCAAGGGAGTCACTTGGAGGTAAAGTGAAAAGCCAAAGAGCTGTAAATTACAAAGAGCCAAAGAAGCCAGAAAGCTGAGAGCTTCAAGAGCCGGGGATAAAATGGTGTCTTAACCCACCGTTTCTGTGTACAACATCAGGAGTCTAATCAAGAGCTTGTAAAAAGGACTTTACCATAATCCTAGGGAGCCTAGTTGAGTTTACTAGAGCTCACGGAGATGTAGCCCAAGGGTTTTGGGTGAACTTGTAATTAATATTGTTGTTTTGTGAGTGTTTTATTGTTGCATTATCTATGCTACTTTATTTATTGTTATATGTATTTATATATCAGTGTGAGCACATTAACTTACATCAAAACAATATAATTTAAAGCATATAATCAATTAAAAACAATTACCATCATACACCTATATTTTCAAGCATTTTTAATTCTGCATTTTTTAATCAATAAGACATGGGAATATTTAAAGCTTTGGAAGTGGGAAAGGTTCTTGTAACTTTGACAAGAAGCCTAAGTGCCCCATTTTCAGATCAGGTGGTGTTGGAGATTACATTGATTAAACCAACCTTCAAAGAAGGTTATATCAAAATGCTTGAGTGACAGAGCAAAGATTGCTTGTCTGGAAGGTGTTTGGGTAGCCAAGGGTTGATTGTCTGATCGATGGTATGCTTGTTGCAGGCTAACTATTTTCCGACTTTGCAGAGGAAAAGGGAAAGTTGTTGATATATTAGCCCAAAAAGGACAAGAATGAAGAAGGGTTGAAGGCATTCTTCTATTCTAAAGGACATCAAAGCAATCCTTGAAGCACAAGAGGTTTGTTGCAAAAGGTTGCTTAATAAATCACTTTATTAATCTCGTTTGAAGTTCTTTTATTCATTGGTATAATGACAACCTCTACAAGTGAATCCTCAAATTACTCATTCATCACAAGACTCTATGATGGAGACTTGAAGCAAGACTTGTTCATCATGATGGACAAGGTGAGAGAAATGTATGAGGATGGAAGGAAGAGCATTATACTTAGAAAGCAGTTGAATTCCATGAAGGAAGAGAAGCAGTTTCTTTCTGACAAACTGTAGGAAATGGAGAGCCAACTTCATATTGCAAATATGAACCTGAAGAGGATGCATGAGTTGGAGTCGGAACTCAAAGTTGCGAAAGAACCCTTGGTCAAGTATCAACTTGAAGAAGAGGTAAACCATTCCAGTTTGTCTTCAAATTCTTTTAGGAATGCTTATATTGGTTCTTTTGAAAAACATACTAGAGGCATAGGTTCCAAGCTAATGTCCGAGATAGGCTATGAAGGGAAAGGCTTGGGCAAGCATGCACAAGGTATTGTTGAGCCAATAATAATTGAGGAAAGTCCTAAATATTTGGGTCTTGGCTATGGACAGTCTTATGGAGACAGTTATAAAACTGCCATGAAGGCCATCGAAATAGCTCCAAGAAGGGTTTGCATTGTAGAGTGTGAAGATTGTGTTCAGACAGAATGCAATAGCTTGAAACATCACTTGCAGGATGAAGGTGTTCAGAAGAACACAATTGAACCAGAGATTTGCGGAAACTCTAACAGCCTTGAAGAGATTGATGGTGTTCCAGAGGGAGTCACTTCTTCATTTGCTTCACCTCCTCATGAAGGCAATAAAGGCGAAAGAGAAAGGTATAAATCTGGTTCTAAACACATTCCTTTTGATTTTGCAAAGCATGGTAAATTTTCACATAAGCATGGGAAAAGAATTGCATGTTCCTTTTGTGGTTTGGATAACCATCATGGTTCTAGATGTTGGAAGAGAATGGCCACATACAAGAAAATTTTTAAGGAAAAGAAGCAAAAATCCAAAGGTCCATTGGACAAGGAAAATCATGCCATCAAGAGGATGCACATGTGTTGCACTTACTGCCATAAGCAAGGACATCTTGCTGCAAAATGTTGGACTTTGAATCTAGCGATGCTTCCTGAAAAGTTGAAGAAATTGGAAAGATAAGATGGTAGAAATGGAAATGAAGTTCCCATGGATGATGTGTCTCAATATGATTCACATGTTGATGCTGATGTGCAGACAAAGGAAAAACCATTGAACTAAATTGGTAAGAAATGGTTAGAGTTCTTTTCCAATTAAGTATTGCATTTCTATTGGTGCATCTATTGGAATTTCATTGCTGATGAGATGCAAGTTACAGGTTTCTACCAAGATGGTGAATGGAAAATATTGAGTGGGAGGCTCACTTTATTGCTGCAAAATTATATTTCATTTTAGCTTCGAAAGTACAGTGCGCTTAAGTGAAAGTTGAAGCATGAAATGCATGCATAAGCATGATTTGCATGAACATAGGGATGTTGATGTTTTCCTTGTATTTGAACATGTATGTGTAATTAACTTGAAGGGCTGATTTCTCTAAACATGCATGTAATGTTGACTTGAGAAAAGTTGACTTGGTCTCCAAGATGGAGATAGTGATGAAATGTTTCATTTTTTTGAAAAGAGTCCTAATGGTCTTTTTCTACATGCTTGACTTGAAGGGTCATTTGTTTAAAGGCATGTTTTGTGGGCTTGTTATCTAGTCCATCATTTGTATGTAGATGTAAGACATGGAGGTGTTCACCAGATGTAAAAATCTGTTTCTTTTGTTGAAGCATGAGTTTAGGCCATCCAGTTGTTGTCTATGATTTTGTTGTTGTTAACAGTTGTTGTTGACAGCTTTTTAAACAAGTACAAATGAAAGTTTTGTGGAGCAGAGGTACTTCACATTTGTTTGAGCCACCTTGGATCAGTGATGAAGGCAAGAAGTTCAAACCACCTTCTATGACCATTTCAGTAGAAGTTATGTAGGAAGGCAAGGAGGAAGACAATACTTCCTAGGAAGACCAGCCCATCCTAGAAGGGTAGTGGTCAGAAACTTTGGTTCAAAGGCACTATGCAAGGCAAGTGTGGGAGGCTAAAAGAGGAGGGTGAGTCACTCTCATTTACTATTTAGATCAGTATATTAGTCTTCGGAGACCAAAATTTCTTTTAGTGGGAAGGCGTGATCCAAAAATGGATCCTGGATAAACATCTAAGTCTTAAAGACTTCATATAAGAGGTAAAAGGTGCCAAATGGCACAAATCCTTTGTAAATCAGAGGAAAATGAAAGTTGTAGGCTACTCTTAGAAATAGCCCCATTGTAGAGATCATCTCATTCTAAATCTGCTGCAACTTGAATGGGAAAAAATGGACTTAGTATGTAGAAGTTATCATGGAAAGAAGATGCCCTTCGTTCTTTGGAAAAAGAGGCAAAATCCTTTAAAAAGGAAAAAGACCCTTCAAAAGGGGAAATCACATTGGACCAGGGTAAAAGAGAAGATTTAAGTGAAAAAGGGAAGCCATCCCCGATTTCCGATCCCTGACATATAGGGTCATAGGCAGCTATGCAGTATGCCATAAGGACCGGGTTGTGCGATACTACGATCGCCGAAATCGGCGGATCGACAATGGCCAAGAGCATAAAACCTAAGGAAAGGACTGGGCCGAGTGATTTTGCAATCGCCGATATCGGTGGATCGCAATCAGCGATGCTATCGGGCAAACGCGGGACCCCAGGCCAAGCGATATTATGATCGTCGATATTGGCATCAGTGGATCCCATCGGCACTCGCCACACCATATGACTTACCCCATGTCCACACAAAATTGTGATGCAATGATTAATACAATGGAGTGGGTATATCTATATATATATATAGATATATATATATATCTGTGTGTGTGTGTGTGTGTCTGTGTGATGCAATATATATATCTGGACCCGACGGGTTTATGAATGAAAATATATAATACGTCAAGTTCATAATAAGGTTCTGTAACGGGATTTTTCAATGTTTAATGCATTTTTAAAATACAAAGGGAAACCATGGAACATGGCATTTGTGACATGCGATAGTGATTTAAAAGGCAGAACCGATGGAAAATAAGGTGGAGTTCATAATTTTTGAAGTCTGATAGACTCATTTGGGTGGATTTTTACAGACTTTTTGTGTATTTTCCTGTGTAAGACAAGAGCGACCATATTTGGGAATTCAAGGGCACCGATGGTCCATTCCGTTATGGAACAGGTGGCCACCTTCCCTGAAGACGTTATGCCATGATTGCTAAACGCTCAGAAGGGGGATTCGAGTGGACAGAGGCTAGGAGCTAGAGAGCCCGAGGACGAGAAAATGAATAGATAGCGCGATTGGCTAAAAGACATAGAATGGTAGAAAAATAAAGGGGCGATAATAAGCAATGAAAAGCTAGGCCGAAGCAGGAATCTATGGCAATTGAGAGCAGAAACAGCTCAAAAGAGAGCAGCATAGAAAGAAAAAAAGGCAGAAGCAAAAAAGAGGCTGAGGGAGTTAAAGAGAATGCACAGAGCAGCCAAGGGAGTCACTTAGAGGTCAAGTGAAAAGCTGGAGAGCTATAAATTAGAGAGAGCCAAAGAAGCCAGAAAGCCGAGAGCTTCAAGAGCCAGGGATAAAATGGTGTCTAAACCCACTGTTTTTGTGTACAATAGTATGAGTTAAACCAAGAGCTTCTAAAAAGGAATTTTCCATAATCCTAGAGAGCCTAGTGTAAAATAGCAGGAGTTGAACCAAGAGCTTTTAAAAAGGAATTTTCCATAATCCCATAGAGCCCAGTTGAGTTGACTAGAGCTCATAGAGACATAGCCCAAGAGTTTTGGGTGAACTCCTAATTAACATTATTGTTTTGTGTGAGTTTTATTGCTGCATTGTTTCTACTGCTTTATTTACTATTATACGTATTTATATATCGCTGTGAGCACATTAACTTACAACACAACAACAAAATTGAAAGCATATAATCAGTTAAAAACAATTACCAGCATACACCTATATTTTCAAGGATTTTTAATTCAACATTGGTTAATCAATCAGACTTGAGAATATTTAAAGCTTTGGAAGTGGGAAAGGTTCTTGTCACTTAGATAAGAAGTGTAAGTGCCCCATTTTCAGACCAGGAGCAATTAAAGCCAAGATACCCACTAACAACCTAGTGGTATTCCTTTTATCCCTTCTAACCCGCTAGTAAAGTAAGGCACAAATGGAAGCAAACTAATAAACAACCAATCCAATCTACACTACTTGCAATGAAAACACATCTAAAGGAAAATTAACAATGAGGATATGAGACTAATCTAAACATATAGATACAAGAAAGAGAAGCCTTTGCTGCTAGGGTTGGGCCCTAACCCAAGAGCTTCAGCCGTCTGAGTTAACTCAATGCTAGCTCAAAACAAAACTCATTCTTATTACAAAAACAGAAAATTACATCAATAAAACTTTCACAAGTCTGGAGCTCGAAAATAGCTTGGATTTTTACAGAAAAAATTCAAATCCTCATGAAGCTCTAGGCCTCTCTACTTATACGACTAAAGTCCCCAACGACTACCTTAAAATTAGGGAGGCTCAACTCCCAAACTCGAAATGAAGTAGCTCTTTGTCTCTCACTTGCTCAGATGCCTTCTAATCCTCATAGCTTAACTTCTTGCACTTCGAGCTCGTGTGATGGATGGAAGGGAATTCAAATTGGGGAGAATTAAATGAGGAGGATTCACCTCCTACAATCCCTCTCCCTTGTCCCATTCGAGTTTTAACCTTAGTATTTGCCAAAATTCCTTGATTTTCTCCTTCAATCTTGCATTCAATGCATATTAGTCCACTAGGCATAATATCCAACTCTTACTCATCTCATAAACAAAATATGATCAAAAACATGTAATAAGTTGTGAGAAAAGTTGGCTTGACTAAGCTAGGAAGTGAATTAAGGTCCATATAATTACCCAAAGATGAGGCTAGTCATCACCCCCTACTGAAAGTGTTGCTCATCCTTTGAGCAACTCAATCAATATCCATATCCTTCATAGCTCTAGTGGCCTCCCTGACATCCCATGCCTCTCTTGTGGTTTCCTCTTCTTGTTCATAAAAGCTTGTTTTCCTTTCTACCTCCTCCCATTTCCTCTTTTATTCTTCTTCCTTCCTTCCTTCTAGCATTTCTAAGTGTAGTGGCGAACTGGTTTTCATGCCAATCCAATTGACTTTCAGCCTTTGCATAGATTTCTTGTACATGGATGTCCTGTTTAGTGCTTCACTCAATATTTGAGGACAGTGGTACTCTCTTATATTTACGTTGTATGGAAATGTGTTCCATTTCCTCGGGAAAGCATGTATGCTATCATCCCCTAACAACCTGAACATGTCAGCAAAATGTGAAATTGCTTGCTCTTGGGTAGCGAGATATTTAGGTGCAAGCTGAGGGTCATTTCTAATCGAATTATGGGTACTGATGAGGGTGATGGGATATGACTGTTCATCTTTGATCATAAGAGGATCAGTTTTCTCTCTTCCCAATATCTTGTTCATCTCTGAATCCCTTGATTCCTCATGGTTCATCCATGATGCCAAATCCATCAATTGTAAATCTCCTAGCTTGGCATTAGGGTCCCATACATTCATGTTTGTTAAGGCCATGTTGTGCAGATAAAACTCAGACATCTTGGGCCTATCTTCTAGTGTGTTATGATCACAAATATCAATGAACTGCCTGTAGTCCTGAAATGCCATGGTGCCTCCCTATGCTAGGGTCTTAATCAAGAACTACAACCATTTTTCCTTGAGGTATAGGGCATAGGATTTAGCTAGCATCCTACACTAGATTTCTTCCAAAGAGAGATTGTGCATACATGCCAATTGATTCTGTCTTTCTTGCAACTATCCTCTCAACCATGCATTTTCTATTTCTAGTTGATTTTTCATTATGGCCTTTCTATCTCTCAAGCTACATTGCTCTCTGCCCCTCTCCTTGAGCTTCTCCTCCATGTGCCCAACATCTTTCTTCCCCTTGGATTCAGTGATCTACATCCATCGATGAGTTCTGTCTCTCTCCTTCTCAAGCTCAAAGAATAGTGGAATAGAAATTTTTTAAGGAATGACCTTGCCTCCTTCAATAAACCTACAGTAGCAATCAAGGTTAGGTTGAGGGCTCGGTTATTTTGACTCTAGGTCCTCTTATTTAGTTTCTTACCACTAGCCTACCTCCATTTCCATTCTTTGTGTCTCTTGTAGGTTCAACAGAGTATCATGTAGGACAACTTCTATTTCCTATACATCATGTTGTGTATCTTGTAGGATTTCTTTTCCCTTGGAGGAGGTGGACCTAGTCATAGGCCTTCTCACATAGGTGATAGTAGACTTAGCGGAAAGCATTTTCTCCTTTTGTTAGGTGAGTCTTCATTCACAATGGGAATTTTGGTTGGTGTTTGGGGTTTCCCCTGCCTTATTCTTGTGCTTTTCCTTGTCATGAAATATAAGGGGTTCTTCCTATGTCTTCTTCCTTTCTGCTTGATGGGGGTGCTAAGAGCACTGCGGGTGGCTGCTTCCTTTCTCTCAGTGGGTTCTGGAGACACCCTAGGTGACTCCTCCTTGTCTTCTACCCCCTCTTTCCCATTTGTTTCTTCACCTATGTCTTTCCTTTCCTTTTCGTCTTGTAGATCCTCATCTTCTTTATTAGTTTCCTCCTTAACATTCTCCTTTGTTTCTTCATCATCGTCCTTATCTTTCTCCTCTTCTTCTTTATCTCCCTCATTTTCTTCGGTTTCATCTTCTTCTTCATCCATCTCGTCTTCATCTCCTTTTTTTTCTTCTTCTTCCTACTATACTTCTTCTTCATCTGTTTAGTCTCTTCCTCTTCCTCTCCATTGACAGTAGGACTAACATCATATGTGAGAGCTTTGATGTCTTCCTCTACTTGTGTGTCTCTGAAAACTGACCATTTTATAGGAATTTTGAGGTTTTGGAGGGAATCTTTTATAAGGATTATAATTAACCCGTGGTGAGCTAACTGTTGGGAATTTCCCTCTTGCACCTTGATGCTTGAGTCTATGAGTGGTTGCAATAGGACGTATGGTATGCTGAGCCTGTGGTGAGGGGGTGTTTCTACTCCAAATCTCAATTCTTCAAGAAGCCTAAAATGATAGCCATAGACCACAATATACCTACCCTCACATGAAATGTATTTAATAAGTTGGTAGCTCACCTCATTCTTGGGATGTGGTAAACTTGCTCTCCTTGTTGCATTTTTTTCCTCAATGGATTTCTCACTCTCCAAAAATAATTTCCTTTTGGCAACCTGACTATCTCCTTTGTCTTCCTTCCTCCACGGTACTCCTAGGGGAAGTTTGCTAACTCTGATGATGAGTTCATAGGTGATTTCGATGGAGAGGCCTCTTACCAAAATAGTGGCATGGACTCTGGTAAGTGGAATGAGGGAGAGAGCAAAATCTCGGGCCACCTTATCATCATACCCCCTTAATTTATTGAAGAACCCCATCCAATTATCCCTTGGGAAGATTTCTAGTACCTAAGGGTGTTGTTGGATTCTCATAGTGTTAGTGGGATCCCTATTATTAAACCCTCCTGTGATCTTCATTTGTGGGGTTTGAGGAGATGAGATGGTTGATACAACTTTCAAATGCAGAAGTAAAACACTGAGATGACTGTGTGGACAATTCTCTTGTACAACTGCCAAATTCACTCAATCTAGATAGTTTTTGTTCAATTTACTTTTAAAGAGGAATGTAATTACAGAGCCTGCCTCTTCATAGTGTTTTCTATGGTAAACCCCCATGTTTTCCCCTTTGTAACTCCTCTCAGCATATCCTGTAGACTATCTTTGTGTATCCTATAGGAATGTTATGTGCAATCCTGTAGGATTTCTTGTGCAATCCTATAAGAATTCCTATGCATAAAAATGATTGTGTCTTCCTTGTTGTAGGTTTCCTGGTTATGAGAGTGACTTGTGAGAGAAACCCTCAAGGAATTGAATGTATGGATGCATGGGGACAATGATTATTTCCTCTTATGGTCATTTGGAGTGAGGTGGTGTGCTGGAAGCTGATGTACGGTTTCCAGTTTTGGATCATTTGTCCCCACTACCAGCTAATCATTCCCCACGTCCTCGTAATCAACTCCCACTTCATGCTTCTATAGCCTTACCTTCTTTTGTCCTTATCCTTTCTACTTTTTAGTTGACTACTGCCATGTGTGAGAGGACAAATTGTTTTGTCTTTGTTGACTAATTGAAGGTGGCCAAGTTAACTGGCCACCTTTCACTTATAAGCCAACTTACTTGTAACCTTTACATATTTTGACTACATTATGCACATGAGAGAGTGAGTGGGATACTTACCTATGGTGCTTAATACCTTGCTGTAGTGGTTGAAGACCCAAGGTGCTTACCATGTGTATTGGTTGCATGCTATTCTTCTTCGCCTTTTTGGTTGTTCTCAGATGCTTTTTTTGTGGTGCAGGTACCCGATGTTCAAGATGATGGTGTTGTTGTTGCTTTGGAGTCCCTTCTGCTCTTGTATCATCATGTTGGAAGCTTGTTGTTCTCATGATTTGTATTCTATGGGATAGGCTGCTACAAGGTTTCCTATAGGATTTCCTGGAGCTGCTTCTCCCTTAGAACGCTTAGTCCTACCCTTTTCTGGGAGTTTGAGGATGGTGACATGGATGGGGAGGGAGACTAGGAGTGTGGAGAACGAGGAATACTCAGGTGATTGTCTCTATTTCTCTCTGCTTCCTTCTTCTTCGAAGACCGTGAAATTTTTTGAAACTGATTTTTTTTTAAGGATGAATGCAGGGGTGTTGAAGGTGGACATAGGTATGGTCATGGAATGATGATGTAGGGGTGCTATTTTATTGACATAGCAAGGAATTTTTCCTTTATGGTTGCTTCATGTAGGATTTTTGGGTCACTGTGATTCCTATAGGACCATCCTATAGGTTTTCACGGGATCTTGTAGGCTTACATGGGATCCTGTAGAAAACATAGTCCCCTTGTAAACTGAAGGAAAGGAGTGGGAAAAATGAAAGAAATGGTAGACTGATGAATGAAAATGAGTGGAGAAATGAAATGTAAGTGAAAGAGGTCTCTTGGTGATCCTCCTTTGCTCTCTGGTCATCCTTCTTGCTAACCTGCAAAATAGAAATTTTCATGATTTTTCTCTTTTTGCTCTTTTTTATTTTTTTTTTCGGGAAAACAACTAGGCTGCCTCTAAGAGGTTTTCACCCTAGCTGTTTTCTCTGGGTGCCTCAAGAGAGGTTTTCACCTAGGGATCTTTTTATTCTCATTTTATTCTCCTTTTTTTTTTACACCATTGGGCTGCCCCAAGAGGTTTTCGACTTGATAGTGGGACTCGGTCACCTCATGGAGGTTTTCACCCGGGTCCTTATTTTTTTTCCCTTAGTGATTTGATGAGGTACGCACCGAAAATTGCTCCACTACCATCACTATTTTATTGATATCATCAATGAACTCTTGTTTTGACAATGGTATCTTGTTAATTTTAAGTCTATGCCTATTAGCAAGTAAAGGAATGGCCTCTTTGTCTATGGCTCTGATTTGTACTGAACAATTATCATGGAATATTTCTATAATATAAGGTCCTAGACATGTTGTCCTTAACTTGCCCCTGAAGTATTTATACTTAGAATCATATAACAAAGCCCAATCACCTTCTTAAAATTGCTTTTCCTTGATGTTCTTATCATGCTAGATCTTCCTCTAAAGTTGAATTACGTTTGTATGTAGGAGGGGTTGCATTCTGAACTCATCCAAACCATTCAACTAGAGCAATCTCTTGTTTTGTACACTGCTGAGATCTAGATCTAGCTGTGGTGCCATCCTTAGTGTGTTATACTCAAATTCAATGGACATCAGGGCCTTTCTCCCATAGACCAGCTCATATGGTGTTAATCTAGTGGTGGTCTTCTAGGTGGTATTATAGGCCCAGGTGGCCACAACTAGTCTCTCTGCCCAGTCCTTCCTGCTGTTTCTTACCACTTTGGTCAAGATGCCCTCCAGCGTTCTATTGGTCACCTCCACTTGTCCATTAGCTTGTGGATCATAGGGAGTGGAGGTTCTATGCTTCATCTTGAGCTAGGTGAGAAAGTCTTCAATCATGTTGGAGGTAAACTGGCTATCTTGGTCTATGACCAACTCTCTAGGGTACCCAAATTTGTAAAACACATTCCCCCTTACGAGCTCAACTACCTTCTCTTTTGTTGCTGCCTTAATCGCCTTGATTTTAGCCCACTTAGTCAGATAGTTAGTGCACACAATGATGTACTTCTTTTGTTTGGAATGAGGGTCAATAGGTCCAATGAAGTCAGTGCCCCACTTGTCAAATGGCTTGAAAGTCACATGAGGCTACAAAGGCATTTCATCTCTTAGAGTAGGCCTTCCCATCCTTTGGTAGCGATCACACTGACTAATATATCTTTGGACATCCTCATGAAGAGTGGGTCAATAATAGCCTGCTTGTAACACTTTGAATGTTGTCCTCTTTGCTGCAAAATGACCTCCACAAGGCCCATCATAACAGGTTAGAAGGATGTCAAAGACTTCCTCGTTCATGACACACCTCTCAAGATTGATTTGGGCCAGTTTTGAAGAGATTTCCCCCAACCCAACTAAAGGGGGTGCTCTTCCTCAGTATCTTTCTTTTCTCTTTGGAGGACAAGTTTAGTGGGAACTCTATAGATACCAAATAGTTTGCTATATCAATAAACCATGGAGATAGAACTGAAATACAAAATAAGTGCTCATCTAGTAACAAGTCATCAACCATTCCTTCTTCACCTGTAGGAAACTTTAATCTGGACAAAAATTTTGCAACAACATTTTCCTTACCAGGCTTATAAACAATAGTTAGATCAAGCTGTTGTAATAAAAGTAACCATATTAACGACAATGTCATTCACTAGTAATAGTCAAACTGAATAAGGCGACTAATGGAGGACCATAGCCAGGTTGCGATTTCTCCCTTCGGCACTTTCGTCGGTGTTTTCGATGGCCATGGCAGACCGGAGGACTCTCTGTATGTGCGTAATATTCTCCTCAAACGCATCGAAAGCTTGAAATCCAACAAAATCGTGCTGGAGAATGATCATGCGAGGGTTCCCAAGCCTTGGGCATCGCTGCCCAGGCCTCTTTTTGTGACAGATCTTGCTGCATTGCCAAGCCGCGAATCTCAGTTTCGTGTAGCCTATCAGGAAATCATGGTGAGCACAGTAGAAGAGGTCCAGGTTTCGAGCTCTGCCCTGGCTGAAGCGGAGCAGGCCTTTGCTGATGCGAATATCGTGGAGCTTCCAGAGCCTGAAGGAGGGTCAAAGAAGTCACTAGCCACCATTCCTGTGAGGAGCGAAGGTGCGCGCGAGGTGTTTCAAGAAGTGGCTGCACAAAAGGCAATCTCCTGGAATACTATGAAAGTGGGCTTTGCAAAACTCAGACGTTTGGACTTAGCGCCTGAACTTTTTGACGAAATGCCTGAGCGAGATGAAACGTCTTGGAATGCCTCGTTTCAGATCCAGATCAAGCTCCTCTCAGGAAAAACTCTGCTACATTGGGTAGGCTCTCAAGATCTCGTGAGGGACCTCATGCATGCGCTGGAACTTAAGCCGAGAATTCCCTCTGCAGCTCAACGACTTCTCCACGAAGGTAAACAACTAGAGGATCTCCACCCCCTTTCTTTCTACAACATTAAAAGAAATTCCTCCATTATCCTTTCCCTTCGATTGAGAGGGGGAGCGGTAGGATAGTCTTCCTCAGCCAAGGCATTCTCATACAAGGATGTTGTCCATACACCGAGGTAGGACAAGACAGTCCCACCAGTTCAGGCTCCCAAACCTTTTCTGGTGGACAAACTTGAGGAGACTCCCTCCATTGAAATAGTGCATCCAACACTGGATGAGAAAACCCAACAGTTTGCAGAGCATGGCATTATTTACAGGTTCAATGGGTTGTGGCCACAGACAGTAGATCTCTACCAGTGGATCCACTCTAACTGGACCAACAATTGCAAGGTTTTATTATGCTCAAAGGGATTTTTCATAACGGTGTTTGCTTTTGAGGAGGACTACCAAAAAGCTCTAAAAGCAGGGCCTTGGTTTTGGGGCTCAGCAGGTTTATTCCTCACCCCCTTGTTCCCGGACTTCGATCCATCTTCGGCAATCATCACCAAGCTCCCAATCTGGGTCAGACTTCCTAACCTCCCAGCTCATCTTTGGCACTTTGCAGTATTCCAAGGAATCGGCAATTCTCTAGGCCGCTTCCTAGACACAGACATTTCCAGAGGTGAAAAAGGCCTATACACCTTTGCCAGAATATGTGCAGAAATAGACATAAGAAAAGGACTTCCGGACAAGATCAATGTCAAAATTGGAGACTTTCATTGGACTCAGTACTTGGATTACGAGAATACAACTTTCCGCTGCCGCAACTGCCATCTCACAGGGCGCCTTCAGAGCTCTTGTCCCTCGAAGCCCGCCCCAAAAAAGAAAGCCAATCCTAAGCAGAAATCCAAAAGCTGGAAGCCTCATGACCCTCCCCCCATGGATGATTTTGATTTCAGCTTGGATGAAGAGGAGATGAATGAGGAAGAAATGGAGACCAAGACAGCGCAGGAACCGCCCTCGGCTGACCCTGAGGATTTTTCTGTCCAGCCAAGCTCCCAGAAAAGGAATCATGAATCCTCCACCTCGGATTCAGATAAGGAAATCTCTCAATCAACCCAGATCAGTTTGCAAATCACGCCAGTTCAGCAGTGCCCTCCTGAATGGGTCAAAGTTGGTAAAAAGAAAGGGAAAAAATTCCGCATAGTTGATCCCTCCCATGTTGGGTAGAATCATATGCTTTGTTTTGTTCTCTGGTTCTTCTA
This sequence comes from Pinus taeda, assembly GCA_000404065.3. Lineage (NCBI taxonomy): Eukaryota > Viridiplantae > Streptophyta > Pinopsida > Pinales > Pinaceae > Pinus > Pinus taeda. The sequence goes on from APFE030427099.1 coordinate 301,394, forward strand.
GTTACTTCCTGCTGTGTTCTTCTCTCTTCTCTTCGCCTCTAGGAGCCGAGGTGGATTGCACATCCTTTCTGGTTGCCTATGTTCTTGTTTCTCTTGGCTCTACCTGTTTCTAGGCTTGATTGTACTATATTCTTTTTTTCCTTTATTAATAGATTTAGTCTTTATCCAGAAAAAAAAAAAAAAAAAAAAAAAAAAAAAAAAAAA
>APFE030427099.1:311685-342791 GCA_000404065.3 Pinus taeda
TCCTTCCCCTTCTTCTTCTTCTCCGGACACACAACTGCATAGTGTCCCATCTTTTGACAATTCCAACATTTCACTTTGGAATAGTCCTTTTGTGTGTTCACCTGTTTACCTTTACCTTTGTCTTTGCCCCCACCACTGCTTGTGGAAGCCTGCTTCTTCCCTTTGCCTTTCTTGCTCCTGCCACCAGTGCTACATCCTCATCCTGCTCAACTGGCTTGGCTGCCCCAAGCTGACCTTTCCTGATCTCTGTCTGAATGCAATCATCCAAAACCTCTCCCATGTGGGAAGGGTCTCACGAGCACAAACCCCATCAGCAAAGTTCATCCATGAACGGGGGAGGCCATTTACCGCAATCCGCACCAACTCAGTGGGTGGAATGGCTTCTCCAATCGCTGCCAACTCATCTCTCCCATTAGTAATCTTAGTGAGATATCCAGCTGCACTATCATTACCCATCTTAATGTTTTTCAGTTTCTCCTTCAGAACCATTTTCCGGTTCTCATTGGTATTCTGGTAGAGATTGGACAATGATGTCCACATCTCATGGGCATTGCTCTTTCCTCTCACATGAGGAATGCAATGGTCTTTGATTTCATCTAGAATCAGCCTCTTCCCCTTGTTGTTCTTTTTAATATAAGCAGCCAACTGAGTAGCATCAGTAGGCACAACAACAAGGGTCTGTGTGGTATGCACCATGATATCCCAGACTTCTGCCTCCTCAAATATACTCTGCATTCTCTCCTTCCAAACGATGTAATTTGTATTCCCATCCAACCTATCCTCCACCCTCAATCCCAATGACATCCTGTTGTCCTAAAACTGAAAATAGCACTGATGTAGTAAAGATAAAACCTGTTGTTTATGAAAAATCAGCTTGCTGGAATTTTCTGAGTGAAAAATCAGCAGCTGTAATTTTTTTCTTTTGTTGTCCCAAACTGCCCTTCAGCACTCAAGCTCTGATACCATGTTAAAATTTCTGTTTTTCCACCCCGGTTTTCAATTTCTCCTTATTCCTCCCATGTAGTTAAATGCCATTTCCGATAACCATACATTCAACAAGCTGAAAAAAAAATAAATTTGCTGAAAACACAAATTCTGGAAATTTTACAGAATGCTGGAAATTGCAGAAATAAAAATCAGCAGTAATAAACAACCATTAAAACACATTAAAACACTAATATTTTTTGTCAATGTGACCCTGGAAAAACCCCCTACAACTCTTTGGGAAAACCAGTTTGAGAGCTCTTCTTTATTTCTGAAAAAAATCTTTTTACAGCAAGAAAATATTCAGCAAAAATCAGCAAGCAAACTTTTACAACTTATCTCAGCCTTGCTGAAAAACTGCCCTGCTGAAACTTCGCTGTTGTTACTCTGTTGCTGAAATTCCGTTGCGGATACTCCGCAGCTCACTGTCTAGAAATCTCCCTTGCTCTCTTGCTCTCCTTCTCTCAATCTGCTCATGAAAGAATTGAATCGAATGTGATCTTTTCCTCCTTTTCCTCCCTTAATATAACTCCAAGTGACTTTTGGGTGATCTCTAAATCTAATGGCTGAAATAGATTTAGATCAATGGCTGAGATTAAATGCACATTTAAATCTCACTTTCTATTTTTTAATTCACCCCACTTTAATAAAGACCCACTTAGTCATTTATTTCCAAAGCCACTTTTCCTTTCTAATTTTTCATTGACTTTATAAAAGTCACTTTAAAATTAGACTTAGTAACTTTATCACTTAAAGTCACTTTTAAATTAGATTTTAACTTTATAAAAATTATAATGTCACTTTAGGAGAAAAATTAAAATCTTTTGGACACTTTTCCCTAGACCAAAAATCAAAGCCTAAGGGAACCACCTGTCCTCCGGTGCCAAATTTCAACAATATAAGGGTCCCTTCCTCAAATCATGATCCCAAAGGGAGGAAATGATGCCAACACACCCACTAAAAACCTTGTGGTATTCATTTTATCTCTACTAACCTGCTACTAAATTAAGGCACAAATGGAAAAAAACTAATAAACCAATCCAATCTACACTACTTGCAATGAAAACACATCTAAAATAAAATTAACAATGAAGCTGTGAGACTAATCTAAACATACATATAAAATAAAGTGGAGCCTTGGGTTCTAGGGTTGTGCCCTAACCCAAGAGTTTTTTCCCCATGAGTTAACTAAATGCTGGCTCAAAACAAAACTCATTCTTATTACCAAAATAGAAAATTACATCAATAAAACTTTCACAAGTCTGGAGCTCAAAAATAGCTTAGAGTTTTACAACAGAAATTTTAATCCTAATGAGGCTCTAGGCCTGTCTACTTATACAGTTGAAGTCCCCAATTACTTCCTTAAAATTAGGGAGGCTCAACTCCCAAACTTTAGATAACTAGCTTTTTGTCTCTCACTTACTCGGCTGCCCTCTAATCCTCATGGCTTGGCTTCTTGCACTCTAAGCTGGTGTGATGGACGGTGGAATATTTGAATGGGAGAGAAGTAAATGAGGAGGATTTACCTCTTAACATCCCTCTCGTTTGTCCCATTCGAGTTTTAACCTTAGTATTTGCCAAAATTGCTTGATTTTCTCCTTCAATCCCGCATTCAATGCATATTAGTCCACTAGGCATAATATCCAACTCTAGCTCATCTCATAAACAAAATATAATGAAAAACATGTAATAAGTTGTGAGAAAAGTTGGTTTGACTAAGCTAGGAGGTGAATTAAGGCCCATATAATTACCTCATGATGAGGCTCATCAACAACATTAGTCCTAATCAATTAGTTTTCCTCAGTTTGTTGTCCATGGGTGTATACATGTTCTAGAGGCGTAGTGGGAATGGGTGAACCATAAGATTTAGGCTCAAGTAGGAAGACAAAGTTTTCATGCGTACTTCCATCTCCTTGACTCTCTTGATTCCAACTCATTGTTGCATATCTACTCTATGCTCTCTCTTAAGCCAGAGCAAGGAGGCACAACTAAAAGAGTTGGAATGATTGCGGCGATGCAAAGAAGTCACTAGTCGGTGGCTGATAAGGAAAGGATTACTGGAGCAAGAGGTCTGTAAGAACATATTGGAAAAATATTCATGAAGTGAATGGATTAACACTGATTGGAATAGCAGATCCGGGCCCTACTGCTGCTGCCGAAGCTCTATTGAAACATTAAGGTATTTTATTTTTTCTAAGTATTTAAATTTCTCTGCATTTTTGTAAGATTAAATAGTAAAAATATACCTCAGCTCATAATTCTTCGCAAAAATGGCATCTAGAATGTCACCGGAATTGAAAGTGTAATTTGCAAAGTCTCCATTCAAATTTGGATTACCTAAAATAGGCGCAGATGAAGTAGATTTCAGAATGTTTCAAAAATGTTATACAGATTCTTCCATTCATTCAAATTATTTTCCCTCCTTCAAAAGTGCATCAATCAGCTGTGCACTACTGGCGAAGTCATGTATGAATCTCTTCACAAAATTGATTTTTTCAAAGAATGATCGAACTTTGTTTTTGTTCATGGGTCACCAGAACTCCTTAAACTCCCTTTCTCACTTTGGATCGATGCACATACCATCCTTGGAGAGATACATCTAAGCAACTTTCTTTCCATGACCCAAAGATTATTTTCCTTAGCTTCAACGAAATATCGAACTATCGACATCTATTAAATATCTATCTGAAATGCTTAAGTGATTATCTCTATTATTTGAAAAAGACAATCCAATCATGAGGTTAAATGTATAATGTGCTAGGGTAATTATGAACTAGGGTTTTCTGTCACAATTAACTTTCTTTCTCTAGTACAATAGATAAATTTAATACAATTGTTAATCTGTCTTTTCCTCTTTTAGCGATATAGAATATAAGGTATCATTCAATAGTTCAACTCCTTTGCAAAAACAAAAATACAATAATCTTGAGAGAACAATATATTTTTCAACAATATATAAACCAAGCAATGAAGTGCTATCAATATGTAACCCAATTCAACAACTATAGTTACACAAAAAATAAAAACTACGAACCCATGAATAGCTAAAGGTCTGAATTCTAGAAAATCAGTTATCCTAACCATAGATCATAGGATTTAAGTTATTTATGTTCATTATAAGTTTATGACCTTATTTTACTTATGGTGACCTCATTCTTGATGCCGAACCTGAGCCACCACTTTATCATCTCCTTCGGTCAAACTTCGAATCTTCTATTGTATGATTCAAACTGCAGGACAAGCACTGAGCCAGTGAAGGATACCCTCGCTAGCATGCTCAAGTACCTTTTCTCTATAGACTGATTGTGGAAAACCTCATGGGTTCTCATCCAACCAAAAATATACATTTAAAGCTACAGAACTTGAGCCTTCACGCGACATAATTCTAACTTCAAGCTCCAATTCCATGCGATTAATCCAAAAAATTACAATTTCAAACCACAAATCCATGAGTCTAAGTGAAATAACCCGACTTCAAGCAACAGATCACGAGTTTAAGCCAAAGAACGCAACATATGATCAATATCTCATTAAATTCATATTTTATTCTGATTCAAGGAGAAGATTTACTATAGACCTGCTAGATCTTAAAGGATATTAAAAACTAAATCTAAATATTTCCATATCACAGAACTATATCTTGGGAATTGTAGACTTGCTAGTTTTTATATTTTTTTTAATAATTAACATCCCAAGATATAGTTCTGTGATATGGAAATCTTGAAATTTTTGGTTACATCGCATGGTCATGTTGTTAACTGAAGCAATAATGTATTTTTAGTACTTAATTCCAGCTTTGGCAATATGAGCATCATAGTTACATCTATGCAATATTTCTAGACCTTTTATAGGGTAGAGTATGGGAAGAGATTAGAATCTATAAACTAAAAAGAAGATTTCAGATGCTATAGTTATATAAAATGCATTTCTTCTTAATGGTTTTGTAATTGCGGTCTCGATGCCTAAAATGATTAATGGGTAGTCTGCATCACTAGTTCAATACCCAAATTTATTTCTCAATGGTTCTTATTTATCCAAAAGATATAAGCACTCAGCCCACTTATATTTGAGTCTCGAGCTTAAAATACAAATAGAAAAGAGAAAATCATCTCCTAAGTAGTCAACCGTAGAGATGTGCACCTACATTTAGTTTCAAATTCGACCACTAGAATATCTCTATTTCAATTTGAAGTTTTTCCCAAGTTCTTGTATCTTATGGGGTTTCTTTGAAACTCTCTTGAGTTTTCAATCCTTGCTCTTATAATTTGTTATCATGTGTTGCAGAGATCATGTTGCTTTTCTTATCTCAACTATAGAATCCTTTCATGTGGGGTAATTTGGATAGTGCCTATGGCCACCCATAATGCAATGATAAAAAAATCTTAATTGGCCATGGTAGACCTCTGAAGCCACAATCAGAATGCATGTTCCTGATATATATGGGTTACATTTGAGCCCAAAGATTTCCTAGTTCAAAAACAACTCCATAGGTCGAACAACTTTCCTCGTTATAATCCCCTTCTATGATCCTTACTAGATATTCAAATATTGTAACTCTCTTGTTGGCTAGCAATGAGTTGAATAAATTTATTTAATTTTATTTTTTCAACTTTCTCTTTATATAAGGAAAATCTAGGTTCAAAAAATCTCATGCTTTAGACTTACTCATTAATGGTAGATAATTTATACTCTAAGTATCATGTGTGAATCTGTGAAAGAATTAGACCTAAGTTGTGTTTGTTTGAGATGCAAAATACGTGACATTGGCATAACCAAGATATCAGGTAATCAATGAAGCATAGGTGATACAATGTTCACATTAAGGTGAATTTTCTGAATATTTTGAACTAATGGCCAGGAAGAAAATAGGTAAAGACCCGAGAAGAATGCCCTTGGTTCTTGGAAGTTGTATCTATTTCGAGATGAGAAACATGTATGACACAGGCATACCCAAGAGAGAAGGTACTCAACCGAGCATGGGAGGTAAAAAAATTACATTAAAATACTTTTTCTCAGTAACTTTCCATAATGGTTAGCAATGAAATTGACAAAGACCTCAAGAGCATGTCCGTGGTTGTTGAAATGTAAAATATTGGTCACTCTTTTCATTCCCATGTAACACAGGTGGCATAACTGACGTGACTCGACATGATATACGTTAATCATGGTTATTTGGGAAAAACTTGAAATCATATTCAAATGGAGGATATACTGGCCTGACAACATATGAATCATTAAACCTAGGAAAAAGGTGAATAATGTAAAAGAGTTTTCTTAGTCATGTGAAGACATTTTTATTTCATGGTCTGGTAGAACATTTTTTTTTATAGATCCGAATGTCATCCATTCACTTATATGGATGCCCACAGGAACAACCAAAATTCATAGATAATAAATACTCATCAAGGAACTCACAATTAATAATTATACAAGGGTTATGATATAACTCTTGTTTGTTTTCAGATGACAAAACTAGTTGCTTGTGTATGTTGACTTCGGAAATTTGAATGTTAGGACTCGTGTTCAAGAAGATTCCTTCTTACTATTGTTTTTTTTTTAAGACAGATGCATTTTTGGGGTTTTCTTCATCAAATAGTCTAAGAATATTTTCACAATATGAGCATGTGAGTAGTCAACGAATACACAATGTGTCATTTTCTTTGTCGTGCTAGTGCAGAAGAAGAAAGCTTTGTCCCACCTGATAACCATTATCAAAATCAAGGGGCTCATAATCGATATGGTAATATGATAGTTGCATTGGATATTATTGAGAAATACATTCATTGCATAGGATGTTTAACAATATATCATCATTAGAATCATATGAAGTCCAACCTATTTTTGGACATTGCTAAAAATGTATGTGGGAAAATTGTTGATAATAGGCATGAGAGTAAGTTGAAATCATTAAGTCCTTATGATGGTTATCTTGGAATTTTACTTGAATTTATTTGCATGTCTACATGAGGAAATGAAAATAACCATATTTGTATTTAGCTTCCCACCTGATAACGGAAATGTTGGCAATGCAACCTACCTCAATGTATTCTCTTCAATTTTCAGTGTATTACAGGAACTAAAGACAGATGGATATAATTTAGAAGGTTTTCCAGATACTTATGAAGCACTGATTGAAGACACAATTCATGCCAAAGAAGTTAAGTTCAAGATCCCAAATCTCAATATTGCTTACAAATATATGTGAGAGAGTACCAACAACTAACACTTATGCTAAGGCTTTGGAAGAAAACTAGTGCAAGCCTCCATGGAACCTTGATTCTGATGGGGAGAACCTGCTTGTATGTGGAAAATAATGTGGCAATGCTTTCGTTGTATTACAACCAAATTTCATATATGAAGGTAGTCAAATGAGGCTTATTTCTGCAGATTCAACAAGTCCACACCATGGATTTTCTGCTTATACTCATTTTTGGATAAAATATTTAAGGTTCATGATGTCTTCCATTTTGAAACTCATGGATCCCTAGAATTTACGCCGGGAAAGAAAGTAGGTATGGGTGATGTTTGTTACCCAGACAATTTTGTTACCTATATGGATCTGAAGAGAGTTATTTGCCATTTTTCTTATGCACTATATTTAGAATACCAAAGGAATTTGGTGGTGGGGTCTTTTCAGTTCCATCTGTAGTCATGAGTGATCTTATTCATAGAGATTCAACTCACTATTTTGTTCTAGATGATGTTTTTCTGCATAATTCTTTTCTGGATGCCATCATGGTTGGTTTCCTCCCTTTTCTAGATGTGGTAGCTTGTATAGAACAATGATTGGATGCTTTGTGCCTTAATAAAATTGGTATTCAAGCTATTAATGATTGTGGTGCTCTAAGATGTTTTGTTAAATGTTTTACATCAAAAACCTACTTACTATATTTTGGAAGTTGACACCCCTGGGTCCTTATCATTTGCCTCGGATGAGCTTATGTGGTATTCTACTTCTTTGAGGGGTCCTAGGGTGGATGTATTAATTGAAATCATAAATACTATTGCAAAACTTGGTTCCCGTGATGAATTGTCTTCCCTGCTACAAGAATCTAACAACTCTTGTATGAATGTTCCCATGGAGACTGATTTAGAACATAAAATAGTTAGTTTAGTGGATGGAGAGGAATCATGAAGGGAAACATCTGAAAGTTGATAATTCCGCTACAAGTTTGCATTCAAACATAGAATGCTTTTTCCATATTGTATAAGGAATGCCACATGTCTCTTGGAGAATAATTTTCATAACGCAGATGCATATGGGGGGTTTTGCTCAGAAAAAGGGTATAGAGGTTGTGCTGCAACTATTTGGTTCAACCCTCTTATCATTATCATTTGTAAGTGGCCAACTTATGGTTGTTGAATTTAAGAAATTTTCATGGTAGCACTCATCTCCTCTCATAAGGGTTGTTTGTGCTTCTCGAAGAGAACACATGAAACACGTAATTTAATTCATGGATTTATTGATTGGAACATAGCTCACAGATATTGAAGTAGCACAACCCATGAGAATTTTTAGATGCCTTGGAAGTCTAGATGGTGTTTATCTCTTCAACACATCTTATTGATGCCATGCAAGCATTACTACTATATGGAAGAATGAACCAATTGTCAATGCCTAGTTCTGAGCCAAAATATCAACTAATCTTCTAGAATAATTTTCCACTGCTAATCATGTTGGGTATGTTGATATTAAGTTTCCTGTCATGGAGTAAAGGTTAGGTGAAAAACTACCAGAGACTGCTTCAAATTCTTACTTGTCAGTAGCTAGATTTGAACTGTGCATTCCTTGTAATAAAGTTGAGGCATCTATTTATGCCTTTGGACAAGAAAATAATTTAGTAGATGACTTGTCTCATGATCCTGATGATTTTTTTGAGTATTTGAAGGGAGGAGTAATATTTTCAAAGATTGATTTGAGATCAAGATACCATTAGGTACACATCAAATAAGAGGACATCTAAAAGACTACTTTCCATACCATGTATGGGCATTATGAGTTTGTTGTGGTTTTTTTCGGTTTGACTAATAGTCCAACTACTTTATGTCCTTGATTAAAGTTGTATTGTGCCTTTATTTGGACAAGTTTCTCATTGTGTTTATTGATGATATATTTATATATTCTAAGAATGAGGAACAACATGTTAAGCACATAGCAGCAATATTGAGATTGCTAAGAGAACATTAATTGTATGCCATGTTTAGTAAATACAGTTTCATTCAGACAAGGGAACATTACTTGGGGCATGTTGTTTCCAAAGAAGGCATAGCACTGGATCCAGAAAGATAATGGCTATCATGTAATGGGAAGCTCCCAGGCTTGTAGATGAGGTCAGATCATTCATAGGATTAGCAGGTTATTATAGGAGGTTCATCAAGAACTTCTCGCAGATTTCATGTCATATTAAATCCTTGAAGAATAAAAGAAATAAATTTGAAAGGAAAGAGGGATGTGCAACAACTTTTGAGCAATTGAAGCAGTTGTTGACAAGAACTCTAATGTTAAAGGTTGCAGATCCACATAAAGAGTTCATGATGTGCACAGATGCTTGCAAGGGAGCACTTGGTGGAGTCCTGATATAAGAGGGCCATGTAGTATTCTATGAGCCAGGGAAATTGAATGAGCATGAGAAGAACTATGTGACACATGATCTTGAGTTAGCGTTGATCATTCATGGATTGAAAATGTGGAGGCACTATCTTCTTGGTGGGAGGTTTGTATTGAGGAGCGATCACCGTGGCTTGAGGTACTTGTTTGACCAACTAAATATGAATCTCAAACAAGATATATGGTTATATACCCTTTGTGAGTTTGACTTTGAAATTGTATACGTTAAGGGAAAGGAGAACAAGGTTGTCGATGCTCTTAGTGGGAGAGTGCAGGTAAATCATGTTGCAACTATGAGTTCTTATGGGAAGTATTTATAGGTTATGATTTTATAGGTAGGACAACATGATGAAAAGTAGCAACAAATTCTGCATAGGTTACAACATGGTACAAGTGATTAGGATGTGGATTATCGTCTCTGTGATAGGCCATTTTGTGACATCTTATCAATAGGCCTTCAAGTAGATCAATCAATGTTCTTTGGCCTCCTTCTCATCATCCTTGCACAAAGACCTAATAATGACTCATTCTAATCCCTAATTTTCTACCTGAAAGCCCCTTGTTCTAGTCATTTTAAGGACCAACGCTCTCTGGGCTCCTACTGGACATCATGTCTACCAGGTTGCTCCACTATGGTCTATGTTGATCACGTACATGTTTCTCCACTGTGCACCTCCATTGGTTCTAGAAATTCAAGAAAAAGAGAAAGAATCTTGAAGCCTCTTATTGTAGAAGCTTTCAGGATTTGTTGTAATAATTTACCTCAAATAAAATTCTTGAATCCTATCCTATGCTACATTGGAATTTTCATCCCTTATCCCTTGAGCTCATCCTCCCATCAAGAATGTATCTCAATCCCTAATTGGTAAAAGGATAAGAAATCATGAACTACCTCCCTCACTTATATATTTACTGCCATCCATAGGTAAGGGGTTGGAATTTGGAGAGTTATTTTAACATTATGTTGTTGATGTGAGAGATATATTTCCATGCATTAGGGTGATTAGAGGTGAACTTTGTGACAAAGAAAGGACAAGTCAACTTGGAGGAGCTATTTTACATGATCGACACCTATTTTGGTTGTAACTCACTCCATTTATATTAATGCAAAGAGTTCTTTGTTTTCATATATATGTTGTTATGGTTTTGTATATTTCAATACCATGTTGATGTATTGAATAAAGTGATTAGCTGATGGTATATATGTTATGTGGATCATTGACTTGTGTTATCTGACTGTGAAAGTTCTAATAATAACAATCAAAGCTAAGATTGAGGCATTCAAACCAAAGAAGGAGAAAACCATACAACAGATTCCAAGTAGGCTTAATCCCGTTATCTATTTACTTTAAGGAAAACATTAGTCACTTTGTCTTTCTGTTGTTCTAGGTTAGTCCACCAAGCCTATGAAAGATACCTTTTTTCGCAGTAATAGACTCCACATAACAGTCTCACAATAGATGGCTTGGTCATTTTTAGGGACATGATCTATGTGTTCGATGAGAGTGAGCTCAAGAAACTTATATTGAGGGAGTTTCATGTCACCCAAGATTTCAAAACACATTGACAACAATGAAGAAGTTATACTATTGGCCAAATGTGAAGAAGGAAGTGGTAGAGTTTGCTGCTAAATGATTGTATTATTAGTAGGTGAAAGTTGAGAGTAAGCACCCAACTAGTTTGTTACATCTATTCCAACTCAGAAATGGGAGGTCATTTCCATGGATTTAATTATATTTTTTTCGAGGACATCGAAGAAACATGATTCCATCATGGTTGTGGTTTAGAGGTTGAGCAAGTTAGCTCACTTCATTCCGGTGAAGAATACTTATTTAGATAGTGAGGTAGCACATGTATTCATCATGCAGATAGTGAGGATGCACGATGTTCCAAAGAAGATCATGTCAGACAAAGATGTTAAGTTCACTTCTATGTTTTGGAAGGATTTATTTGCAGGTTTGGGTAGATAGTTTGCCTTCAACCCAACTTATCATCCATAGACAGGTGGACAAGCAGAGAGGGTTAATAGGATACTGGAAGATATGTTGAGGATGTGTGTCACGCATCAGCAGTGGAAGAGGGAGGAGTATCTTCCACTAGTTGAGTTTTCTTGCAAAAATGGCTTTCATAATTCACTGAGGATGAGTCTATTTTAGGTGCTTTATGGAGAGAGTTGTAATATTCCCATCAGTTGGAGTCATCTAGTAAATAGGGTACATAGGTTTGGACGTGTTGGCAAAGATGGAACAAGAAATACAAGTTATAAAGAAGAAGCTAAAGGTATCACATGATAGGTAAAAGAGTTATACAGACCAGCATAGGTCATTTAAGGAGTTTTAGGTTGGGGAGTATGTGTATTTGTGAATCAAGGTCAAGAACAGATCCTTGAGGATTGGATCATCTGCCATGTTGGCACGTCGGTATTGTGAGACTTTTGAGATCCTTGAGAGGATTGAACCAGTGGTCTACAAGCTTGCACCACCTCCGACAATGAAATTCCATGATGTTTTCCATGTTTAATTGCTTAAAATATATGTGAAAGATGTTGATAATGTTATTAATTGGTTTGTAATGTAGGTGGATCGAGAAGGTAAATTCCATCTTGAATCTCAGTACATATTATAGTGGAAACAAATCATGCTCCGAAATAGTGCAATCAAGCAAGTTAAAGTGCAATGGAAACACTTTGGGTCTGATGAAACTACATAGGAGATGACTAATTAGATGTGGGTTATGTATCCTTCATTGTTTATAGGTGGAAGCAAATGAGTATTGGTATATGTACATATTTATGTATTATTGTCATTGTAAATATCATAGTGAGCTATGTTATAAAGCTCCAATAAGTGGTATGTTTGTCATATTGCAATGTTTGTCATGATGGTTTTGTTTTTGAGTAGGATGTTTATTGTAAATATTGTAACAAGTTGGGTTATAAAGCTCCATGGGCAATATGTTTTGGTTTTTCAATGGTTTTTCTAATTGTAGGTTATAGAACATCTAGGACGGTCTTTCCCTAAGGGGGAGGGGTGTGTATGAATTCCGGGTTAAAATTACATGTAATAAAGTTAATAAAGGATAAAATAAGATGAAGGTCATAGGATACATATTCCAAGTTAAATGTTGGGCAAAGCATCCTAGTGGGCATCACTTGTTGTATATCATGGCTAAGGGTAAATTAGAAAAGACAATGGAAATGACTTTGAAAAGGAAGAAAGACATTATTGGTATTTTATTTACGAAAATAAAGGGACTTAGAAGAAAAGAAAGATGAAAGGCCATAGGTTGCTTGTGAAGAGGAAATTGAAGGAAAATAGAGGAAAAATGAAGAAATTAGATGTATCGATAATAAAAAGGATTCATAACATCAGTTGTAGCCTTTTGCCAGTTTTGTTTTGGAATTAGTCTTAGAGAGGAAAAGAGCACTAGGAGGAGAAGGAAAGCAGGAAAGAAAAGGAAGGAAAAGGAAAGCAAAGGAAAGGAAGGATCAAGCAAGGAATGGTTGGATCAAGTGGCTTCAGTGAGAATACTTGCAGGCATCATGTTGCATGCATGATTTCCTAGCTAGTTTTGGCATGCATGATATATGCATGTGTGTAATTGTTTCATTTGTTGTCATCGACATGGGTTTTGATGGGTTTTGACAATGATTTATCCTTGCATTGGAATTTTTGGATATCCATGGTGTGATGAGATTCATTGTTACTTGATCTTTAGATTGCTTGAAGGTTTTGGATCTCGGTGAGGTGGTCTCAAGAAAATCCCAATGGTTGGAGGTGGATATGGTTTTCTCTAGGAAGCCCTCAACAAGAGGGTGAATAGAGGAAAATTCCTCAAGGGATAGAAAAGTAATTTTGAGGAATCCAAGCTCGGTTTGGTTTTATGATCTCGGGTCTAGATTAGGTGAGATCACAATAGCGTGACAGTAGAGGTGGTTTAACCTTTGCGTTCCCTTGGTTGTTTATGTATTGGTTTATTCCATGAGATATTACATTCATGCTTCGAATATGGCATGGGGATGATTGGTTGAAATAAATATTTGGTTCACCCCAATCTATGATCGAGTGGTACATGGAAGCCACTGACTTGGTTGGATTTTGCATATGTCAATAAGAGCTAAGTTCCTCTTGTATTTCACGAGTAAATGTAATTGCTATTATGTGGCCTTAGTAGTTGTTATATCATTGTTATTTATCTAGTTATATGTTGGTTATAAGCATGGTTTTACTACATATCCAAGTTATGGCTCTTATCATGTTTGATTAATAAATGAATGGTTATTGAATGAATGGCCTAATATATGTTATTACAACTATTGTGAGATGGAGTTTGTCATTCTTGGTAAACCTTAGATAATTTTCCGATCCCTATCTTCAAATATACATTTATGACTTGTAGATCTCGTGTTCTCAATGTGTTTGACAGAATGAATGTCATGGTTAGACTTGACTAGGTCAAGTCCTTGATATAGTTTTGTGTTAGGGACTTTGTCTCTGTGTTATTTATCATTTCTAGGAGTGTAATTAATTTATGGGTAGACTTATGGATCCTAACCCTGAAAAAATGGCTCAAATCTCGAGGTTGTTGGCATAGAACTAAGTGAAAAATACTGCAGTCACTAGGACGCAAGCCTCTGAGAGTGACTAGAAATCAGTCATCTTGAATGGAGTATTGAAAGAGGAAGTTTATGCAGAGTAGCCACCTAGTTATGAGGTTCAAGGGAAAGAAGACAACATTTATAAACAAAAGAACGTTGTTTATTGGCTGAAACAGGCACCACACACAATGTATAGTAGAATACACTAATATTTGTTGAACAATAGCTTTATAAAAGGTGATGGGTAGACTAACCTCTAAATAAAAAAAAAGTGATTACAAGTTTTTTATTTTGGTTTTATATGTAGATGATCAAATTTTCAGATGCAGTCATTATCTTATTATCACTGATTTCAAAGATGTCATGACAAATAAGTTTGAAATTACTGATTTGGGGATATTAAGGTACTTTATATTCATAGAAGTGAAGCAAGTGGAAGATGAGGTTTTTATTTCTCAAGCAAAGTATATAGAAAACATCTTGAAGATATTTAAATTGCAAAACATAAGCCTTTACCAACTCTAACAACGATGGATTTGAAATTAAGCAAAGAATATTGTAGCAACAATGTAAATCCAACATTATACAAAAGTATGGCTAGAAGTTTAATGTTTTTGACTATAACTAGACCTGATTTAATGTATGCAATGAGTTTGGTTTCTAGTTTATGGAGACACCAAAGGAGACACATTGGCTAGCAGCTAAAGTAATTCTAAGGTATGTTAATCGAACCAAGGGATATGGCATTTTGTAAACTACAACAAATGAATTTACACTAGTTGGATATAATCACAATGATTGCACAAGAAGTGTAGATGATAGAAAAACACATCACGTTATGTTTTTCATTTGGGTTTGGGAGTCATTTCATGAGCTTCCAAGAAACAACCAATTGTTTCTCTTTCCACAACTAACATTGAATATTTTGCAGCAATAGGAGCAACTTGTCAAACAATTTTGGTGAGAAGAATGTTGAAAGAATTAAAGCATGAACAAGAGGAAACGACAAAAAATTATTGTGGCAATAACTCTATAATTGCTTTATCCAAAAAATAAGTCTTCCACAAAAGAAGTAAACATATTAAAACAAGGCATGATTTCATGAGAGTGTTGATTAATGATGGCGAGATTGTTTTGGAACATTACAAGTCTCACCAAACTATGGGAAAGATAAAATTTTGTTTATCTAAGAGAGAGTTGTTTAATGATGGGGAGATTGTTTTGGAACAACAAAGTCTCACCAAACCATGGGAAAAAAGAAAATTTTGTTTATCTAAAAGAAAGTTGGTATATTATAAATATCAATAGTTATAATTAAAAAAGTATTAGAAATAATCCCTAACTACCTCACTTAATGTTCATATCTATATGATCCCATATCATCCCTATGTACAAAGACAAATATCTTTGTAGCTTTCCTGGGAGACCGCAAGAATACAAATTAATTGGATTTTTTTGCAAGTGTTCTATTTTCCCTCTCATGCAATATGTTCAGATGTAGTCAACATCACTAAATCAAAACCATAAGAAATATTAATGCATATTAGTGAACATTTGGAATGGTTATTAAATGTATGTTGAACTGCAAAAATGTGTACTTGGTATGCATTTCTGCTCAATGGGATTGCACGCAATTATTTTGTAAAACTGCGAACTTTATGTTTCAATAATTAGTTTAATTGCACTGGTGCCCTGTCATGACATATAAAAACGGTCAATGTGTGTTCTAAATATAAGTTTTTGATTGTGTCTCAAGGTCTGTGTTTTAAATATAAGTTTTTGATTGTCTCAAGGTCTTAGATTATGAGTTTAAAAACAATAGTTTTACTGTAAATCTGGTAAATCTCGTCCAGTAGCCTACGTTTCGTTTCTTTTAAATTAATTTTTTTTTTTTAAATAAAAATATATATGGTTGGGCACTCTGTTTGGAAATTTATTGTTATTTGATTTAACTATTTATCTATTTTTAGTGTGTTTTATCCTTTTCCTTTTTTTTCTTTCATCAAAAAGCTGATTGCAAAATTTGAAAACCTCGAGTTTGAAATATTCCAACTATAATTATTGTTCACATACTACAAGCACATTATTAAATTGGGTTTCGCACAGCTGGTATCAACTTTCAATACAAATTTTAAACCTTTCATGAATAACTCAGCCCACAAAAAATGACAATATGACTAGCATCCGGTGTGCCAGGTAACTGACAATATGACTAGCATCTGGCGTGCCAGGTAAGGCTCGGAGACGTTCGTCATGTGGTAAAATGATATGCCGGATCGCCATATTCCATGGGATCCGAGAGTCCAAAATGCCATGCCTGAAACCAAGGGCCAGAAAAATAAAATCACATGTTAATATGAATAATGATAACTAAACGCCAGGGCCATAGAAACCAAACACACATTGATCTGAGAAATGATAATATAGAATATTCTATAAAGTTTACTACTCACATGGTTGTGTAAAAGTACATACTTCGTCATCTGAGAATCTCGACGCCGCTGCCGCCGCCGCCTTGTTTTATTAATAAATTCTAGGAGTTAATAAGCATGGATTCAATAACCTCGGAATCCAATATGAAGAATGACACTATGATTTCTTCAATGTCAAAAGCCCTAATAGAGTAAATATTAGATATATCGTGTGTTCATTATAACCAAGTCAAACTCAACGAACTAAACTAACCAAGTCAAACTCGACAAATCAAAGGAATGCACAATGATCGTGCATTGAGGAAGCCCGATGGAGTTTCAATAATCGCACGTTTCACTTTATGAATGTGAGAACGCCTTTGCCGAGTCAATAATGAATATCGTGTCCGTGTTGAGTGTACCCAAATCAAACTCGACAAATTCAATGAAAGATTGCGCTGACAACCCTCCATCAAGCGTTAGACTTGCCATCAACAAATCGTCAAGGGTATGGGTTCCAAGCGCCCCACTTATAAGTAGAACATACAGTTTTCCTATCACCTCTCAATTGTTTTACAGCAGCTAAGCTCTCATTGCACTTGACAAATATATCACCAGTTTATTGTTCTTCAGAGCATATAGTGGATTTCATCTATACCTCGAAGCGGAGGCATTTACCGAAATTCTAGCATGGCTGCCAGGGTGGTGTGTGGCAGCATCATTTACGTTTTGTTAATCTCTGGGCTATTGCCAACGGCTAGATCCAGGCCTAATTACCCGTACAAAGCCACCAGTGACTCAAAAATTAAGGACAATTGGAATGCCGATAACATCTCTCAAGCTTTTATTGAAGAAGCCATTGATATAGAGTTATTGAATGATAAGCTTCCAAAAAGCGGATCTACTCCCTCGTCTCCTTCAGCGTGCCATAACATGGTGATAAATACCGTCGGAGCTGTTGGGAATTTTTCTGATAAAATTTCAAAAACAAAACAAAACAAACACAACACAGAGAATGATACTCTGCTTCTCAACACATGATCTTTAATCATAGCGGAAACTAAAATTTGTTTGTTGCAGACAGAGTTTCAACAACACACATAAAACTCGTATTCATTAACAAAACAACTGTTGTTACAAAAGATTCATCCTCCAATAGAGGGATTCTCCAAGGCTGCTTCAGAAGCAATTAAAAAAAATTGCTCTGTTACACTTTACAAATCTTCACACTGCTCTGTGTATTCTTCTTACATTCGCTGCGGCGAGTTTTTCCTTTTGCACTCTCTAAACTATACATAAGCACTGCTGTGCCTCTCTTTACAATTACCTTGCAACAAACAAACATTACATATATATATGATAACAAAAAAAAAAACTTACATCTGTTTTCTCTTGCCATGCTTCCGTATAAGAAAACAATATTAAAATTAAATGGTTTTACCAGCTTTTACTTGTGCCCATACTCCCGCTGAAATAAAATTAAAAAATTCACCAAAACTTACCAACCCACAGTAAATTGCATTTATTGTTTTACTCACAAAACTGGCGGTAAATGAAACTTTTACTTCACGTCAAATTCATTTGTTGCAGGCATGTACTTCAATCGTTGACTTCAATTGGATCGCATCGCACAATCACAATTTGCGGGAGGAAAAATGGAACACTATTATATTGGTGCGATTTGCGATTTGCGATCGAATCGCATCGCACCATCACAATCACATAAATCAAGTGAACAAAATGGAGGGTCCAAGCTTACATGCGATTTGCGACCTGCGATCTCATCGCATCGCAAGGCAAAATAATTCTGCAGCTGAAATTATTGTTTCAACACTCCACTTTAATTTCAACTGTTAGGCATTCAATTATACCCAAACATTTCCTCAAAAATTCAAAGCTTTTCTGATCCAATGGCTTGGTCAGAATGTCCGCGATCTATTCCTAAGTGTTGCAATGTTGTAAAATGATTTCTCCATTGTTCGTCAATTCTCTGATGTAATGGAACCTTGTATCAATGTGTTTCGTTCGTTTGTGAAACACATAATTCTTGGACAGGGCAATAGCTGAGCTATTGTCACAAAAAATAACCGTTTCTTTTGCTTGCTCTTGGCATAGGCTCGTTAACATCCTTCTCATCCAAACCGCTTGACACGCTGCTGCTGTAGCTGCTACATATTTAGTCTCTGTTGTAGACAATGCTACAATGCACTGCTTCTTAGAAGCCCATGAAATGGCTCCTGAACCCATGTGAAAAACATAACCGGAAGTGCTTTTCTGATAATCCACACTTCCAGCCCAATCGCTATCAGTGTATCCAACTAAATCTGAATGTTCTGAGACAGTATATAAAATCCCAAGTCTTTTAGTACCTTTAACATACCTCAGAATTCTTTTTGCTGCTTGCCAATGTGCTTCTTTTGGCCTCTCCATGAATCTGGAAATTAAACTAACAGCAAACATTATGTCAGGTCTAGTTGCAGTTAAATACATAAGACTTCCAACTATACTCTTATACAAACTAGGATCAAAATCCTTGCTGATGTCGTCTTTGCTGAGTTTTAATCCCATTACTATGGGAGTGACTGCTGCCTTGCTGTCTTGCATATTAAATCTGCCCAACACTTCATTTACATACTTTGCCTATGAGATAAAAATCTCATTTTCATTTTGATCTACTTCTATTCCTAAGAAGTATCTCAGCAAACCCATGTCAGTCATCTCAAATTCTTCTTTCATGACTGATTTGAAATTTTTAATGAGGTAGTCATCATTACCTGTAAAAATCACATCATCAACATATAACACAACAATCAAAATTTTACCATCCTTTTCTTTGATGTAAATGGTGGGTTCTCCCTCACACTTTGCAAATTCATTTTCCAGTAGATAGGAATCTATCCTACTGTACCATGCTCTTGGTGCTTACTTCAGTCCATAAAGAGCTTTCTTCAATCTGCACACTTTGTGCTCTTGGCCTTTCTTCTCATAGCCTAGAGGCTGCTCAATGTAGACCTCTTCCTTTAGTACTCCATTTAGGAATGCTGACTTCACGCCCATTTGGTAAACATTCCACTTGTTTTGTGCTGATATGGACAACACTGCTCTCACGGTTTCCATTCTTGCAACCGGTGCGAAAGTTTCCTCACAGTCTCTCCCATACTGCTGCTTGTATCCCTTGACAACCAGCCTTGCCTTGTGTCTTTCAATCTTGCTTTCAGCATTACTCTTGGTCTTATAAACCCATTTAACTCCAATGACTTCTTTACCTTTTGGTAGCTCAACCAACTCCCATGGCTTGTTTCTTTTTATGGCATTAATTTCCTCATCCATAGCTTCTATCCATTTCTTATCTTTAATTGCATCTTCGAAATGAATAGGGTCATCAACATGACAATACAAGGCAAACAAGGAATTCATTCCTTCATCATAAATGTCACTTAAATTTCTAAATTTCTTACCTCTTTCATTCGGTGTGCAAGTGCTTGAAGATGCACTTGAACTTCCACTTTATGGTGTGCTTGGAGAAGCACTTTCATTTCTCCTCAAGGGTGTCGCTCGCTGCCCTTGTGTTGGCACTGCTGTTTGGGGATGTATTTCAGCCATCTCCTCATCATCTTCATCATGAAACAAACAGTGTTTAACATTCACTGATTTCTCTATGCTTCCATCCCAAGCTTCCTCCTCAATGAACTAAACATCTCTGCTCACAAAAAACTTCTTGGTAGATGGGATATACAACATGTATGCTTTGGATTCCTCACTGTATCCAATAAAAATACATTTCTCCCCTTTGTTGTCCAACTTCCTCCTTAGCTGATTTGGAATGTGTGCATAGGCCACACATCCAAAAACTTTCATGTGGGTAACTCCTTGCTTTCTCCCACTCCATGCTTCTTCCGACACTCTATTCATCACTGCTTTTGTAGGACACCTATTCAAAATATACGCTGCACAATTTACACCTTCAGCCCAATAATCATATGGTAAATACTTTGCTTTCAACATGCTCCTCGCCATATCCATAATGGTCCTGTTCTTCCTTTCAGCAACTCCATTTTACTGTGGCGTGTACCTTGCTGTGAATTGCTTATGAATTCCATTTTCTCTACAAAACTGTAGGAATTCCTTGGAGATATACTCACCTCCTCTATCAATTCTCAAAACTTTGATATGCAGCCCGCTTTGATTTTCCACAAGTGCTTTGAAATTGCGAAATTTTTCAAACACTTCACTTTTGTTCTTAAGGAAATATACCTAAGTTTTTCTTGTAAAATCATCAATGAATGTTAGAAAATATTGACTGCCTGCTAGTGATGGAGTTTGCATTGGTCCACATACATCTGAGTGGACAATCTCTAAGGGTGATTTTTCCCTTATGCTTCTCCCTGATAGAAAACTTTCTCTGTGTTGTTTTCCCAAAATGCAACCTTTACAAAGGCTGTCTGGTTTCTCTATCAATGGTAATCCTCTTACCATCCCTTTTCTGCTCAACAAGTTAAGACCTCCAAAGTTGAGATGTCCAAATATCAAGTGCCACAACCAATTTTCATCCTTTGGCACGCTTTGGAAAGCCTCTTGGGTAACAGTTGCAATTACTTCTTTGTTTTTCAAATTTGCCCTTATTCTGAGAGGGAACATCCTATTCCTCGTCATCTTCACTTCAACAATACATCTTTTGCTGGGTGCTATATCCATGATGGTGCATACATCATTCTTAAAGAAAACATTGTACCCCTTATGGACAAGTTTTCCAATACTCAAGAAGTTACATCTCATTCCAGGGACATAGTAGACATCTGCTATGGTTTTCTTTTCACCCTTCTTTGTAAATATTTTGACTTCTTCTTTTCCCATAACAGAAATTTTGCTATCAGTCCCAAGTGAGACTTCTGGTTTCACATTTTGATCTAAAGCAGAAAAAAAGGTTATGTTTCCTGTCATATGGTTGCTACAACTGGAATCTAGAAACCATATATCTTCACTGTTTGTTACAGCCATGTTACAAGCTAACAATACATTATCTTGGCTGATATTTTCTCTAGTGATATTTGCACTAGAACTATTATTCATATCATGTTGTTTCTTCCTACATTCATTGGCATAGTGCCCAAATTTTTTACAATAATAACAATGGACATTGGATTTTTTATACCTTTGCCCTTGAGCATGATGTAGACCTCTTTGTTGGTTGTTTCCTTGGCCTTGGTTCTGATTTGGATTGCTGCCTCTTCCTTGAGCATTTGCTGGACTGTTCCTTCCACCTCTATTCTAGCTTCTGCCTCTTCCTCTTTTGTTTCCTCTGCCTTGACCGCTTCCTCTTCCAAAGGACATCTGGGTCTTGAAGGCTTGCTCTAGAGATGAGTTTTCATTTCTACTCAACCTCTGCTCATGTGTTATCAATGATGCATGAAGTTCATCAACTGAAAAGTTTGAGAGATCCTTTGTCTCTTCTATGGTGGTGACAATGACATCAAACTTTGAGGGTAGGACCCTCAATAATTTCTCCACAATCCTCCTTTCTTCAAGAACTTCTCCATGAGTCCTCATTTGTGTGACTAAACCAATCACATGTATGAAGAATGAGTCAATGCTATCTGACTCCTTCATGTTCGGATTCTCAAAATCTCTCGTCAACAACTGTAATTTTGTTGTTTTCACTTTCTCCATGCCTTAATAGGCTATCTTAAGAGTTTTCCATGCTTCTTTGGATGTCTTAGCTGCTGCTATCCTTGGAAACACACTCTGGTCCACTGCTTGATACAAAAATACACGGGCTTTTGAGTCCTTTTTCCTATTGCTCTTTAATAGATCTTTCTCTCCCTGAGTTAATCTATTAAACTCATTTTCATCTGCTGGTTCATCAAAATCATCTTCAACAAGTTCTCATAAATCTTGACAGGCAAACAGGGCTCTCATGGTTATAGCCCAATAGTCATAGTTTTTCCCATTGAACTGTGGGAATTGAGGATTAAAACTGACCCATGCTGGTGCTGGTGCTGGCCATTCTAGCACTCTTTAACTATGCTATAAAATGCTTGATTGTGTATTAAAATAACTGATTGTTTCTTCAGCAGCTACTCACAAAAAACTTTGAGGAATACCTGGATCCTTTTGCCTGAGACTCCACTTTGCTGGAGAAACTGTTGTAGCAAGAAACTCCTTCCTTCAGCTTCTTTGACAACTTCAAAGAGCCTGAACTAGCTCTGATACCACTGTTGGGAATTTTTCTGATAAAATTCCAAAAGCAAAACAAAACAAACACAACAAAGAGAATGATACTCTGCTTCTCAACACAGGATCTTTAATCACAACGAAAACTAAAATTTGTTTGCTGCAGACAGAGTTCCAACAACACACATAAAACTCGTATTCATTAACAAAACAACTGTTGTTACAAAAGATTCATCCTCCAATAGAGGGATTCTCCAAGGCTGCTTCAGAAGCAATTAAAAAAAATTGCTCTGTTACACTTTGCAAATCTTCACAGTGCTGTATGTATTATTCTTACATTAGTTGCATTCTCTAAACTATACATATGCACTATTGTGCCTCTCTTTACAATTACCTTGTCAACAAACAATCATTACATATATATATATATATATGATAACAAAAAAAAACTTACATCTGTTTTCTCTTGCCATGCTTCCGTAAAAGAAAACAATAATAAAATTAAATGGTTTTACCAGCTTTTACTTGTGACCATACTCGCTGAAATAAAATTAAAAAATTCACCAAAACTTACCAACCCATAGTAAATTGCATTTACTGTTTTACTGACAAAACTGGCAGTAAATGAAACTTTTACTTCACATCAAATTCATTTGTTGCAGGCATGTACTTCAATCATTAACTTCAATTGGATTGCATCGCACAATCACAATTTGCGGGAGGAAAAATGGAACACTATTATATTGGCACCATTGCAATCGCAAAAATCAAGTGAACAAAATGAAGGCTCCAAACTTGCATGAGATTTGCGATCTGCGATCTCATCGCATCGCAAGGCAAAATAATTCTACAGTTGAAATTATTGTTTCAACAAGAACTGCACGTTACAGTTGTTGAGGCACATAAAGTTAATAAATCAACTTAAAAATGAATTTTGCAGAAGTTGGAATTTCCTCAAAGCATTTTTGAGGGCGTTCTTTGGTGAACAATTCGTTCCCAGACATGTTGTATCTGGCTAATTTATAACATTTATAAAATAGCTATATTTGGTGTAGCAACTGATTTTTCAAACTTACATTGTAAATTCACCTTAATAATATATATATATATATTTGGACAGTATCAAGATGATTTCGAAGAGTATTGTACATACCTGCCAGCGGTTGCAACTTGTATTACTGTGTTGATCAGTTCGCAGTAATCGATAGATATAAACATTACATGAAACGGTGACTTTCCACTAAATATGACTTCAAAAAACTGTGACTTTCCACAAAGTATTCGCGGCGGAAACATTCTTCAATTCAGTGTTTAAACACTTGAAGGTTTCAATGTTGTGTTTCTGTAAGTAAATAGGACCATAGGTTTTTCTATGCATCAACAATAGTCAATATTTTTACCATGTTCCCTTAGATTAATTGAGACACTTTCAATAGTTGATTTGAAGAGTGATTGCTTTTTCCAAATATCAGTTGAATTGGGTTACTACTTTTTTCCATTCTTTTATGTCACTCTTGAAGATATTTTCACTACTTTCTCTCTGCCAGTTGTTATCGCTGTTCTTCTTCCCTAAGTTTGGGCAAATAGTGTTATTCTTCTTGACTTTTAACAATCACTGATTAGTATTAAGCATCTCCCATAGAGAAAATCATGTAGGGTTGATATATAAATTTTCAGCATGCAATACAATGAACGGGACAGAGTTGGACAGCCGGCCTTGGTGACCGCCTTTGCCGTCTCGACGATCCGAGGTGAACAACCACTTGCTTTCCACAGTAGCCGGTTAACAGTCATGTCGACTGGCAATTGCCAGTGCCTATACTTTTACTAAGGATTGTAGGTTGGACCCTCACTCATTTGTCACGTCATTTGTTTTCGCTTGTCGAACCGACCTGTCGAGTCTGCCACCGACACCCATTTAAGAACCTCAAGAACCACTCACCGTTTGAATGGCAGAAGGTGGTTTCATGGCACCGAGGTGTATAAGTTAATCGCGAAGCAGGCCGGTATTTTTTTTTTTACCCGAGCTTTTTGGCTGGGCCGGTCTGCATGCGGGAACGGCCTAGATTTTGAGTCCACTAGCAACCTTGTTTGTATTCGACCTACAATTTTGGAGGAATTTGTCGTCTTTCCGCAAGGTTGAAGCGCCGGAGAACCGTCCATTTTGAAGTTTAAAGAGAACCACAGGGATTCAGCTTTTTTTCGAAGAATCTCAGCACAAACTTCTTAATTGACTGCAAATTTGCAGAAAGATATATTTGATCTCTCTAATTATATACTCTCGGTTTGTGCAATTCTGGAACGGAAGGGAAGACAAAGAAACAAAGAAAAGAAAAACAGAGCGATTGTAAGAGTTTTCTGCTTCCTTTCTGTCCAAATTCAGTTTCCTTGAGCTTTCCCATGCATTATTTTGAGCTGACACTATAGTTTTTTCTTTTAGAATTATAATGTATATCTTGAAAGTTACCCTGATACCCTGTTTAGAATGTTAAGCTTCATAGCAATCTCTGTTTCTTTGTGTCTGTTAGTAATTTAAGATTGATAACTCTTATTGATTTCTTTCCCGATTCTTTTCCAGATAGAAATTTAAGATTTAAAGCTTTATAAATTTCTTCTTTGTTTCTAGTGTCTGCTAAAATTTTAAGCTTTACAGCTTTATATAGTGCTTCTTTGTTTCTTGAGTCTGTTAAAGTTTAAGCTTTAAAGCTTTATCGATTGCTACTCTGTTTCTTGTGTCTGTGGTGTACGGAAGTTGATTGGGATGAATTTCGCAAATTTTACCAGTACATTTGTTATAACAGGCTTATACGGTCCTCCATTTTGATTTCTGATCGTTTTTAGTTCACATGTGCTGCCTCTTTATTTCGGAAGAGTCTGTGTGTTTTGTTAATTTTTGCGATTGGATATCAATGATTTTCTTTCCGTCCTCAACTATGATTTTCTTTTTGTCCTCAACTTTCTCCCATTGTTGTGGGGAAAAATAAAACTCTGAAGGTAGCAGTTAGTAGAATTTTAAGTATTTAGGTGTCCCAGGACAGTTCGATGGTTAGGCAGCTGTATTTTTAAGGGTCGTTCAATTTGATCCTTTATCCTAATATTCAAGGAGAACAGCCTTTTAGTATTAATGTCGGTGATTGACTATTCCATATATGTAAAATTTTCATGCTTAAATAAATAGTGTAGACTGTGATTTGTGGTCTGGTTATGCAAGGTCTAACCAATATATTAATGAATCAACGTATGTATGCACATATTCAACAGGCTCTCGAGTAATGTAAAGCCTATTTCCTTCGAAGAACAGTGAGGTACTGTGATCAATATTTTCATAATTCAGATTCGAAGCTCGTTTGGTTGGACTTTTATTGGTTAACAAGTAACTGTGAGCCCTTCCAATCAAACAGGCATTATCTTTGTGACTTTAAGGGAACTGCAGATTCCATTAATACCTGCAGAAATGTGGAACTCGATCCAGGTATTTTCATTCTTTTCCATGGATAAGCAAACACAACTTTTCCTCCTGAATAATATGTTATTCATTAATTTGTTCATAGCTTATCTTCCATTGTCTGAAATATCTGCCATGAATGACCAAAATGTAGAAGAGTTGTGTCCCATACAAAATAATAATCTGTAATATGATTTTATATTTGAAATTTACTGTAAGAGGAAATTTATGGAAATTTGAAAATAATATTCTGATAATTTTATCAAACGACTAAGAGTATTTAAAAGGGTAATCGTACAATGATACAGGGTTAAAAAAACAAGATTTTCCACAAACCAATTAACTCTTCTAGAAAAATTCAACAATTCCAATTTAATAATCCTATAGGCTTCTCTTTGTAACTTTTGAGACAATTACTAGTTGATATACGTTAAGATGTCTCTCATTAGTGGATTAAGATGTCTCTGGAGGATGTCACCATAATATCTCGTACCATAATATCTTGTGTATATTTTCTATTTTATTGTCAGTCAGTTGAATTAATTTGAATTTGTGAACCTACGGTTCTAATCTCCGTTTAAATCTTATAATACCTTGCGTTTTCCCTCGAACATATCAAAGAAAGACGAGAGGTCAGAAACGGTTTTCCGTGTAAAGAAAGCCATTGTTCAATTTTCGTTACGAATGCATTGTGCAATGCCACCCAATCATAGTCGAGAGTAGGTGTTTATCGTTTCTTTTGTTGAGAAAGTACCTCCAATGGTTCATCGAGGAGAGCTGCCATCTCTCAAACTATCGCCACCCTATATGCCAGATGAAGAGGCCCTGAGAACTCCTGACAAATGGAACGTGGGGTCCTGTTTTTCATCCTACAGCATAAAAGGTTTGAAGGTTTTCTGATATTCATGACCAAGGTAATTCAGTTCATTAAGAATTATCTACATAGATTTCTTCATTATTATTTTCCAACCTCCCTTATTTTTATGGTTAAGAATTATGATTTTTGTGACATTAAGAATTATGATTTTTGGGCTATTAAAATGAGAATCAAATTAGTGTAAAAAGTTTTTGGGATATTGTACTGAATGAGTTTTAAGAATTCTCAAGTTAAGGAGTGTATGAGACCATAATTAGAGGGAACAAGAAGAATGATGCAAACAAGGTTTAGATGACAACATTCTTCTCAAAATTGTATAAACAACTAAGTCCAAAAAAGTTGAGATACTATAGAGATATCATAAGAGTGACATTGGTTAGCTAGATATCTAGGTGAGCCACAAAGCTTTATAGTTGATGAAGAAATTGTTCTAATAAAAGAAGTAAATCATTTTGATATTGTAGAAATAATAAGAGATATTGTGGAACACTGGCCTGCGAACACAAAAGAAAGCATTCAAAACATGGGAAACAATACAACGAAATTTGTTGAAAATGAAATTGAAATTTCGTTTGTAACATTAGAAAAATGTGAGGAGAATCTAACAATCATTGTTGAATCTATATATGAATTTCAAGTAAGATTTCTTGAGGAGTGGCCTAAAATTCCAAAGTATGATGGAGATGAAAGCAACTATGGGAAAACCATAATCGTTGCACCAAGAAAAAAATGGTTGAGATTTCCTTCCATTTCAGGAGGCATCTAATTGATAGGAAAGTTGCATTGTAGCAAAGCAATATAGGGGAAATTTTCCTAAGGAAGTGTTTTATAGAGAAAAATCACCATTGGAGTTGGTTCATATAGATCTATGTGGTTTAATGCAGACTCAATCACTTGAGGAAGTTACTACTTCTTAACCTTCATAGATAATTATCACAAAAAAGACGGTATATTAGCTTGCAAAGAAATCCAAAACTTTTGACAAGTTCACATAATTCAAGGAAATGGTAATGAAGCAAAATGCTTAGAAGATTAACCTATTGAAATTAGACAAATGATGTGAGTATGATTCCAAATATTTTCATAGCTTTTTCAATCATCATGTGATCGAAAGACAAATCACAACGTACATAGTGCAACAAAATGGTGTAGCAGATAGAGAAAATGCAACAATCATGAATGTCGCTAAAAGCATGTTGAAGGGAAAACATATGTCAATTTTTTTTTGGGGAGTGGTAGTACCTCTCTTAGTTTATGTTTTGAATTTATTTCTCACTAAAAGTGTTAAAAGAAAAGATACATAGAAGGAAAACACGTGTATGTGTTTTACAATATAAAAGATTTCAAGGTATTTAGTTGTGTGGCATATGCTTATGCACCTAAATACTTAAGGAAAAAGATAAATGAAAGAAGTGAGAAGCCGATTCTTAATGGGTACAATGATCACTCAAAGACATACAAATTTTATAATGTAATAACAATGGTGTTGTCGGTAAAGATAGATGTTGAATTTATAAAAGTTGAAGCATGGAATGGAAGCATTGAAAAATCTATGATACTTGGAGTAGCAATACCCCAAATAGAACATGATGTAAAGTACATTGTATAGGAGGACAACAAGGTTTACAAACTCGCTCATTAATTAGAGGTATTCCAACAAAAACTCCAAGAAATTCTATTCCACTGACTCATCTATTGTAACATCTTAATCTACTACTAATATTCAATCAAATAGTGAATTTGATTATACAATTGATTCCTTAAGGTCCAAAAATCTTAGATGTTTGAAATAAATCTATGAAATTGAAGATGCAAATTGAAATTTTGCATTGTTTATTTCTAGCCCACATGTTTTGTAGAGGTAATGAAATAAGAAAACTAGTTCAAAGCAATGGATAAAAATATTGAATTCATAGAGAAAAATGATACATGGGATCTAGTATAAATGCAAGAAAGTGGAGATTGGATAGATGTGAAATGGATTTATCAAATAAAGAAAAATGAGAAAGAAGAAGTTGAAAAGTACAATGTTATATCTGTAGCAAAAGGTTTAGTAAAACATCCACACTTGGATAATGGTTATAACTTTGTAGCAATTGCAAAGTTAGATACAATTAAACATGTTATAATATTTAATTAAAGCTTTATGAAATGCATGTAAAGCCAAGGTTTGTAACTAACAATCTAAATGCATAGTTTATTTGGAGAAATCGCTAGAATATGCAATAAAAGGACATGAAGATAAGCTATCTATGTTGAAGAAATATCTCTCTCAACTTAAGAAATCTCCTAGAGCATCATATAACAGGAATGACTCAAATTTGATGAGTAACATATTTAGCAAAAACAATATTAAGCCCACAATATATACAAAGGTGTATGAGCAAGGTCAAATTATAATTGTTTTTTATGTATATTTATGACATGACTTTTATAGAGAATCTATCCATAAACAAGTTTAAATCAATCGCAGAGAAAAAATCGAAATGATTATTTTCAATTTCATGAGATTCATTCATTGTATTGAAGTCATTCAATCATATTCAAATATTTTTCTATTCAGACAAGGTATGCTATGGGCGCATTGAAGAAATTCAGGATGGTGAAATGTAAATTAACACAAACTCCAATTGTAATAGTAACAAAGCTCAATAAAACAGAAATATGATCTAATGTAGATCAAACTCTATTCAAGATATTGACTAGTCCTATGTATATCGTTGCCAATAGATTGAACAATATGTATGGTGTTAGTTTGATTTCCATGTTGAAAGAATGTTCAAAACAATTAAAAGAATAATTTTATAATATATTGTAAGAACAATAGAATATGATATGCTATACTTAGAGAATTAATAATGATTTTTTGGTTGGACATATTGACATTGATTTTGCCAGTAGCATGGATGATAGGAAAAGTATGTGGGGATATGTTTTCCATCTCAATTCAAGGATGACGTTATGAGTATTCTATAAACCATTCATTTCCATAGAACAAAAATATGTAACATCTAGAACAACAAATTTTAGAGTATTTAGGTATGTATAATACTGAATGAGATATAACAAAAATAAGCAAGAGCATGAATGAGATACAACAAAAATAAGCAGGAGCAAATCCGAATGTATTTTGACAAATACTCAACAATAACTCTATCAAAGAACAATGTTTATCATAAAAATCTTAAGTGTATTAATATGAGACCCCACTTTCATTATAGAACTCAGAAACAATACAAAAATGTACTGCGAAACTTTTAAATTGAAATATCAATTAATTAACATATTCACAGATCCATTGGAAATTGATATATTGGAATTTCATAAGCAAAATTCAAGTGTAAGTTAGTAATAATAGTCATAATTAAGAAGTTAAATATAATTACACCCAAATTGCTCCACTTTCATTATAGAACTCAGAAACAATACAAAAATGTACTGCGAAACTTTTAAATTGAAATATCAATTAATTAACATATTCACAGATCCATTGGAAATTGATATATTGGAATTTCATAAACAAAATTCAAGTGTAAGTAATAATAGTCATAATTAAGAAGTTAAATATAATTACACCCAAATTGCTCACAGTTTTTTTATAGTTTCGATGTAGTTTTAATAAAAAACTAACTTCAAAAAGAGTTGAGTATGTATACATACCCTAAATTAGTATTGCTTTTATGAGCACACTAATATTTCTCCAGGAAATTTTGTGTTCGTTTATTTTTTATTCTCAATCATTTCATGGAAATTGAACTTTTAAACAACTCTATTATATATATTTTCAAAATATATATATATATATATCCTTTTTCATCGTATTATTTTCAACGTTTATGATTAGCTTTTGATCTTCTAACTGTGTTTTAGTAAATAGAGAGAGCTGTTTTAAAAAACTATGTAAAGATTTATTCTCACTTCATTATAAATATTTTTAATTTGGAAACATGCTTTACTATAATATTATGGTTTATTAATATTATATGTTTAAAAAATCATAATTCATATTTATA
>APFE030427099.1:345868-362921 GCA_000404065.3 Pinus taeda
AAATGATTGGCACTACTATTAGAGTATAAAATGTTAAAAAAAAATTAATATTTTTACAAAATTATCACCAAATATTTACAAATTGCATATTATGGATTGTTTAGATTACCAAGGTTTTTAAATTTTAAAATAATTTTTCACCCTTAAAATTTCTCATTTTAAGATAAAAAAAAAATTATTATTCATAATCAATGATATTCTTCTCACCTCCATGATATTCTTCTCACCTCCAGTTCAATGATATTCTTCTGACCTCCAGTTTCTGGAGAATTCATAAATCACATCTATTGTGTTAAACCAAGGAAGAATTTTTCCTTTAGTTTATTAGCTCTTTAATAATGCAATTCAAGTTGTTTCCAAAACTTTATGGGTATTTTCCTTGTCTTGGTATTGGACCAAATTTTTAGATATAAGGACATTACTCTATATATGGATTTTATGTACATTTTACCATTCCATAAAAACTCTAAAATACAATGATCTATATGTCCCTATCCCTACTATGGTTGAGTGTAACACCCAAAATTGCATAGACAATTACTGTGGTTACTATGTTTTACTTGTTACTTTAGATTTTTACTATATTAGCTTTTTAATTTATTTTTGAATGATAAATGGCTAAGGGGAAGCCAAGATATATTTTGTTACCTGATTAATGAATAATGAAGAGTTAAAGTATTTTTAACAAGAACCGAAATAAACAATTCTTAAGCTCCAAAAAATAGTTAATTAAAAGAAACAATTACTCATCTTATCCCTCAAGAGGAGGAGAGGCGACAAAGATGAGGGAGGAGGAGGGGAGACAAAGATGAGGGAGTCAAGAAAAGGGAACAAAAAAGGTTAACAAGTTATCCTTGAGTTGGGTGAAATAAACCAGTGGGAAAAACTCAAATACAGTCAGAGAGGTACGAGGCTTGAGGTTGGACTATGAGTCCTGAAGACCCAGGTACCTGACTGTAGCAGACTCAGTTGACTATGTGGAGGAGGAAGTGCTTGGGGGAGAGTCTAGACGTAATTTCTAGACTCACCGCTGGGTGGTGAGACCTTCCAAGTAGGAACAAAAGTTACATATTACAACTTTGTGAACAGATAAGTGGTCTAAAACTACCTTTAAGGATGTAAATAAAAAATGGGAATATTAGCTTTGTAAATAGAGTTAAATTATATACAACTGATTGTATACGATACAGGCTATAGAGCTAACTGGAATCGAAATAAAGGATCAAAGAAATTCATATCATTCCAGTAGAAAGGCAATTCTAGATCAATTTGAAGAAAAATAGACAGAGAATATCATAGACATTGTAACAAGAAGAATTAGTAATTTATGCATTTTGTATAATTTATTAAGCAAGTACTTATTATAAGAAATGTTAGTCCTTCTATGCTAAGAATAATTTCATTGACAAGAAATACCTGATACTATGATATTTTATTATTCCAAGAGACATTTTCTAGAAGAGCGTATTATGTAACATGCAGTAATACTTCAGGATAACCAATATAATATTCTTGGAAAAACATCGACAAAAAGGAAGAAATAAACTTCGACATGCAAACATTTTCCATGAACAAAAACTAAACCTTCTACCAGTTCTTGTACATGAAGGGTTTCAACGATTTAGCAATTGGATTCCAGATTGGAACAAATATAACCAAACCATGTTCATATTATTAAAATAACAACTGCAAACCACAATTCAAAGTAGAGCCGACAGTTCCAATTCACCTTTCTAGGCCTTTTAGTTTCAAAGGAAATAAATACATCTTAAGCCTTGACCGCAGAGAATCGTAAAAGTTGTGCATAAACCTCTAACTCTAGCTTTCTCCAATAGAATACCTAAGTAACTTAAATATCGGTGGATATGATTAGACTATGCGATAAAGGACAGGCTGTAGTAGGCTCACAAAAGATTTCCAGAAACCCTTCATTCAAAATCTAAGGTTATAGACCCACGGTATCTTAGCCACCGCCCAAAATTCAAGACACATTCCCAGAGAAAACTTCATCTAAACACATAAAGAAATCAGTAAGAAAGTGTCCTTCCAACTTGTAAATATTTACGAGGACCCATGAGTGATAAGTACACAAACAAAGCCTTCACAATCACAAAAATCATAAGGCCAACATGAGTTAATACTTGCACCATGCACATAACCAGTTTCATAAACCTCTATGAGTAAGACCAAATAAGATCTCCATTAAGAATAAAGGATAAAACATAAAGAAAGATGATAGCGAATACTTGGAAGTGGGTAGTTCTTGTGAATCGTCGTCCGCCTGTACTAATCGAACCCAAAGTTAGCTAATTAGACTTTAAATATTGGCAAAACCATGACCAAATAAGATCTCCACTAAGAATAAAGGATAAAACATTAAGAAAGATGATAGTGAATACTTGGAAGTGGGTAGTTCTTGTGAATGGCCATTTTCCTATACCAATTGAACCCAAAGTTAGCAAATTATAGTTTAAATATTGGCAAAACCAATTAAGGCTAAAAACTATACATGTGGCTCACCTTTCCGTGGTCAATGACCATCCAGGTTGCCTCCTCAGCATGGAAAAGACAACGAAAGACCCCTGTGTAGTTGGGAAAGTAGTCAAAACCCCAAGTGGAGTAATCTTCCGAAGCAAAACACATAAACAAGCAACACAGAACATAACGACAATGAGAAATCAAATGCGACAGAGTACCTCTTGGAATGGGCTCATTATAATTCTCCATGGAACCAGATGAAACAGAACAAAACCCTTGCAAGGTAGCAAAAGACCAAATTAGTTGTAGAGCAGAAAACCTAGAACTCAACCTCGCTAAATGAACCATCAGACATCCAAACGCGAGAGAAGTAGTTATGAGGCTAAACCCTAGCTGTTCCAAGTAGTCAAATTGCCAACCCCAGATCGGAGGGGGCAGATCCATCCAGCTGTTGCATAAGGGAAAATCCCTCTGGTGACTACATGCAGAGGAATTAACCATGCTAGTACCGCATATGTATATCATTGCTAAAATCTAAATAAAAAAATTATTTATATGGGTCAACTCAAGGCCTGTTCACGAGATTCATAAATGGTGGATTAGCTTGAACCGTAGATTGACATACATCGAGCCTCGTGGTAAGATACATTAAATAAAAGAGATACATGGTGATGAGTATGGTAAAAGTTAAGGTCAAAAATAAAGCTCGGTGTAAGAAACCTTAAATACATGTGATACATGATAACAAATATGGGATAATGTAAGGTCCTTAGGAAAGCCTACCATCATAGTAAATTTTTTTATTATTATTATTATTAATAGAATGTAGGTGAAAAGTGTTACAAATTCCATCATAGCTAAGGTTCGTAAACTGATACTTTTGTGAAATCCGTGTAGATCTATATGTGATATAATAAACAACTAAGTAAATGTGATTGTGAACATAGAGACCGGTGTCAACAAGACAAAGGTAGAATGAAGAGAAGTCCTAGACCAATGAACCAGTCATTGAGACAATATGTGGAAGCCAACCCTGACATATGGATATACCTGGGAGAAGAATCTCACCAAACTAATGTTGTCCTACTCGAAACCTTCCAATAGTTGCGAGCTGAGATGATAAATTTAGGAACGGATAATGAACGATTACGACAAGAATAGGAGAGCATTCTTAAAAGTCTATCTAATGGACAGAACCAACGAGAATCAGATCCCAGTCCCAAGGATAGAGAGAAAACCCCAATATCCCATCATGGAGAAGATAATGTTGAGTTGGCCAAACGACACGGGGAAGATGAAGAAGGACGTTTGGACAATGTATTCGACCAACGCAAGAGAAAAAGATAGAATCTAAGTTACATGGGGAATTTAAAAAGATAAAATCGTCACTCCTTGAAGGGGAAGCCGAAGAGGCAGCGGAAGCTTAGCTAATTGACATGAGTAAATACTTTTAGATTTATGATTAAACTAATAAACTTAAAGCACATGTGGAAGTTTATTAGTTAGGGGTTAAAGATACTCTTTGGTGGGAAGAAATGAAAATGGTAAGAAAATTTGACAAAGAACAGGTCATGTGGAAGGAATTTCAAAAGCATTTCAATGATAAGTACTTAACTGAATGCTATTATGATGAAAAATGAAAGGAATTTCATGAATTAAGACTGGGAACCTTGACCATGGATGAATATGTAAAATGATTCACCTCAATACTGCAATATGTACCATATGTACAAGAAGGAAAGGCCAAGATTCAATGTTTCATTAGTAGCCTATCCAATTTTATGAAAGAGAAACTTGAGTTTGATTACCCAAGAACCATGGACGATGCAGTATGAAAGCCCACATTTGCTACCAACAAATGAAACAAAAAAGTGAGGGGCCTAAAGGAGGACTGAGTAAAAGGGGGAGGAATCTACCCCTATATAAACAGACAAGGATTGCTAATGACAGGAATGTACAACAAAATCCCTTCAATAGATTTCCAACAAGGAACTAGTCCAAAATTTAGTACTCTAAAAATAGACAGACGGAAGGGGTTAATAAATCTGTTAAATCTGTTAAATGGGGTTAATAATATTCAGGAATTTGTTGATGTATTCCTTGAATCCATTCCTGGATTACCACCTAAGCGTGATATAGATTTCACCATTGAATTGGCTCTAGGTCCAACTCTTGTATCCAAAGCCCCTTATCGCATGTACATACATGAGTTAACAGAACTCTAAATACAACTTTAGGAACTTCTAGATAAAGGTTATATCTGCCCCACCGTGCCTCCTTAGGGAGACCCCGTACTGTTTGTATGGAAGAAAGAAAAAACTTTGATATTATGCATTGATTATCGTTAGTTGAATAAACTAACTACAAAAAATAAATATCCGTTGCAACACAATGACAATTTATTTGATCAAATGCAAGGAGCTAGAGTATTCTCAAAAATTGATGTGAGGTCTGGATACCACCAGATAAGGATAAAGGAGGAAGATATTTGTAAAACTGCCATCTGAACTCGTTATGGTCATTACGATTTCATGGTATTGCCATTCATACTCACAAACGCCCCAACTACTTTTATGATTCTGATGCACAACATTTTCAAGCCATATTTAGATAAATTTGAACTGATTTTTATTGATGACATTTTAATTTATTCCAAGAATTAGGAGGAGCATGAGAAGCATCTAAGGATAGTGTTGCAAATTCTGCGAGAAAATTAACTATACAATAAATATAGCAAGTGTGACTTTTTCAAAAGTCAGATAGAGTATTTAGGTCACATTATATCAACAGAGGGAATAGCATTGGATTTAGAAAACATTAAAACTATTATGGAATGGACCACCCAGAGGAATGCTGCTAATATCATATAATTATTAGGCTTGGTCGATTACTACCATCGTTTCATTGAGGAATTTTGTAAAATTACTTTTCCAATGACCTCATTACAAAATAAAGGAGGTACCCTTTGATGGACAACTGAATGCTAGAAAATATTTGAAATATTAAAACATCTACTCACCACTGCACCTATGCTAAAGGTATCAGATCTAGAAAAATCTTTTGTTGTTTGCACAGATGCAAGTAAAGAAGGTGGTGGCGGAGTGTTGACAAAGGAAGCAAAAGTTATTTCCTATGAATCACATAAATTAAAAGAATATGAGAAACAATAATTTTTCTTATGATCTTGAATTGACAGCAACAATGCATGCACTTAAAATGTGGTGACACTATTTATTGGGTAAGAAATTTATGTTATTAACAGATCATAGAAGCCGTACAAATTTCTTTAACCAATCTAGTTTAAATGCTCAACGGGCTATATCGACAATGTTTTTGAGTGAATTTGTTTTCTAATTGAAACACCTTAAATGGAAGAAAATCGAGTCGTTGATGCATTAAGCAGAAAATTATAGTGTATTTATGAAATTCAATGCAGCCAGGTGTGATCAAATATTCCTGAGATAATTAAGGAAGCCTCACTTAAGGACCCAAAATATTCTTTCCTTTGGCAGCATGCAAGAGAAGCTCAATTGAAGGGGGAAACATCATATTATAAAATAAATTCAGATAAATTACTCACCTTCAAAAGCTGAGTATATGTTCCTAAACAAAGTTCCCTCAAACAGTTGATATTAGATGAATTTCATAGGAAACCGTATGATTCCTACCGAGGATACCAAAAGGTATTTTCTACCATCAAGAAAGGTTATTTTTGGCCCATATTAGATAAATATGTCACTGAGTACATATCCAAATGTTTGGAATGTCGGTTGGTGAAGGTGGAGCATCAACATCCTGCTAGGTTTCTGCAACCTTTGCCCATTCTGGAGTGGAAATGGGAGACAATTTCTCTAGACTTCATCACTGGGTAACCTCGCACTAAGAAGAAGCATGAATCAATTATGGTTATGGTGGACAAGCTAAGAAAAACTGCTCATTTTTATACCTGTGAAATCCACTTACAAAACCGTGGAAATTGCAGACATATTTATGAAGGAGATTTTCCGTCTGCACAAAATAACCAAGGTGGTAATTTCTGAATATTGGATCACGAAAAACCACAAGATCTGAAAGAGAATGACTGGAAACAGTGGTTGAGATGGTTTGACCGGTACAATTTATCCCCACAGATATGGTCTAGGAAACCCAAATAAATGGAGAAATAGAGTAAATAAGCAAATGTACGTGTTCTGAAGAACGATTCATTCCTTATGAAAAACAAGAAGAATTCTATAATTTGCGACTGTCATGGAACCATTTTTGGGACTACTTCGGAAAATGAACAAACGTTACAGATACGATCTCTTATCATATAGTTATCTCAATTCTACAAAAGATTCGTATATTATAAATTTTACAGATATTCCCGGACCACCAGTACAAACCTGCTATACCAGATGAGCGGGATATATAGGAATGTAAAATTTACATCCACATTTAGGAAAACACTCCTTTCTAGGTTGGGTACCCAGATCCAATTTAGTACCACCTACCATCCTCAGACAGATGGTTAAATTGAACGAGTGAATTAAGTTTTGGAGGACACGTTACGAATGTTTGTGATGAAACAACCACAAAAGTGGGAAGATTACCTCCATCTAGTGGAATGTTCTTATAATAATGGGCATCATGAATCACTGGGCATTATTCCCTTTGAGGTTTTGTATGGAATAAGGTGCAGGGTGCCCATA
This sequence comes from Pinus taeda, assembly GCA_000404065.3. Taxonomy (NCBI): domain Eukaryota; kingdom Viridiplantae; phylum Streptophyta; class Pinopsida; order Pinales; family Pinaceae; genus Pinus; species Pinus taeda. Next base: position 353,038 of record APFE030427099.1, read on the forward strand.
GATTGGAATATTCTAATCAATAAACTAGCCTTAAGCCATGACATGTTAGTAGAAATGGAGGAGATGACTAAGAAAGTTCGTTAAAATCTAAGAGCTACCTAGGATAGACAAAATATGTATGCAGATAAAAAAAGGATATACAAATAATTCCAGTTTGGGGATCGTGTATACCTAAGGGTCAAGCTTCAAAAAAGCTCCGTAAAGTGGAGGGGTTTTGCTAAGTTAGTACCTCGGTATTGTGGACCTTTTCAAGTCTTACAACAGACTCGACCTGTACCATACAAGCTCGCATTACCAAGCCATATCTAGGTCCACAATGTTTTCCATGTTTCCTTGCTAGAAACATGTGTATAACCCTCTTCATATAATTAACTGGAAAAATATACAGGTAATAAGTTATTAGAATATATGACTTCTAAATTAATTGATTTGGGAAAGTTTTGACGACAAATGTATATGTGCGGATCAAACCGGAAGGAGAGTTTCTGGAAGAACCTCTTCATATTCTCGATCGGAGAGAAACCACCTTGCAGAAATGATCCATCAGCAAGGTTAAAGTGCAATGGAAGCACTTTGGCCCAGAAGAGGCCACATGGGAAGAAGAGGAATTCATGCGAAAAGCTTATCCCGCATTATTTTCTTAAGTCAGAAAGAACACCAGGGATGGTGTTCCTCACATGGGAGCGGAGAGGTAACACCCCAAATTGCATAAACAATTACTGTGGTTACTAAGTTTTACTTATTACTTTAGCTTTTTACTGTATTAGCTTTTTAATCTATTTTTGAATGATAAGTGACTAAGGTTGAGAGGCCGGGATATATTTTGTTACCTGATTAATGAATATTTAGGAGTTAAAATATTTTTAACAAGATCTCAAAGAAACAATTGTTAACCTCGAAATAACAGTTAACTAAAAGAAACAGTTACTCATCTGCTCCCTCAAGAGCGGGAGGGGAGACATAGATGAGGGAGTCAGAAAAAGGGAAAAATAAAGGCTACTCAGTTATCCTTGAGCTAGGTGAAATAAACCAGTGGGAAAAACTCGAATACGATCGGAGACGTACAAGACTTGAGGTTGGTCTATGAGTCTTGAACCACAAAGTACCTGGCTGTAGTGGAATAAATTGGCTGTGAGGAGGAGGAAGTGCTCAGGGGAGAGTCTGGACGTAATTTCTAGACTCACGACTGGGTGTTGAGACCTTCCAAGCAGGAACAGAAGTTACATATTTACAAATTTGTTAACAGATAAGTGGTCCAAAACTACCTTTAAGGATATAAATTGAAAATGAGAATATTAGCTATGTAGAAAGAACTACTTTATGCTATACATGCTATAGAGCTGACTGTATTTTAAATAAAGGATCAAAGAAGGTAACTAGAATATGCATATCATTCCAGGAGAAAGACAGTTCTAGATCAATTTGAAGAAAAATATACAGAGAATATCATAGACATTGCAACAAGAATAATAAGTGATTTATGTGTTTTGTATAACTTATTAACCAAGTACTTATTATAAGAAATGCCAGTCCTTCTATGCTCAAAATAATTTCATTGATAGGAAATACTTGATACTGTGATATTGAATTATTCCAACAGACAATTTTTGGAAGAACATGCTACAATAACAGACAATAATACATCAAGATAACCAATACAAATCTTCTTGGAAAACCATCGACAAAAAGGAATAAATGAACCTTGGCATGCAAACATTTTCCAAGAACAAAAACTAAACCTTCTACTAGTTTTTGTAAATGAAGGTTTTCAACGATTTAGCAATTGGATTCTAGATTGGAACAATTACAAGAAAATCGTGTTCATATTATTAAAATAACAACTGCAAACCACAATTCAAAGTAGAGTGGACAGTTCCAGTTCGACTTTAGAGGCCTTTTAGTTTCAAAGGAAATAAATATGTCTTAGGCCTTGACCGCAGAGAATCGTAAAATTTGTGCCTAAACCTCTAACTCTAGCATTATCCAACAAAAAACATAAGTATCTTAAATATCAGTGGATATGCTTAGACTATGCCGTAAATGATGGGCTATAACAGGCTCACAAAAGATTTTTAGAAACCCTTCATTCAAAAGCTAAGGTTATCGACCCATGGTATCTTAGCCACTACCCAAAATTCAAGACGCATTCCTAGAGAAAACTTCATCTAAAAAGCTAAAGAAATCAGTAAGAAAGTAAGTTTTCAACTTGTAAATATAGACGAGGACCCATGAGTGGTAAGTACGCAAAAAAATCCTCCACGGTCACGATAATCAGAAGACCAATGTAAGTTAATACCTGCACCACGCATAAAACCAGTTTTGTAAACCACTATGAGAAAGGAAAAATAAGATCTCCATCAAGAATAAAGGATAAAATAGAGAGAAATATGATATCGAATACCTGGAAGTGGGTAGCTCCTGCGAATGGCAGTCTGCCTGTACTAATCAAACTCCATGTTAGCAAATTAGAGTTTAAATATTGGCAAAAACAATTCAGACTGAAAGCTAAACCTATGGCTCACCTTTCCTAGGTCGATGACAGTCCAGGTTGCCCTCCTCGGGATGGGAAAGCTGACGAAAGACCCCTGTGCAGATGGGAAAGCGGTCAGAACCCCAAGCGGAACGAGCTTTTGAATAAAAACAAATAAACAAGAAGCACAAAACATAACAACTACGAAAAATGGAATGCGACGAAATACCGCTTGAAGTGGGCACAATATAATTCTCCATGGAACCAGATGAAACAAAGAAAAACCCACGCAAGGCAACAAAAGACCGAAATAGTTGCACAGCAGCAAACCCAGAACTCAGCTTGCAAAATGAACCATCGGACAAACAAACACGGGAAAAGCGACTACGAGGCTAATCCCTAGTTGCTCCAAGCCATCAAATCTCCAACCCTAGATTGGAGGGGGCAGATCCATCGAGCTATCACATGCCAGCAAAGCAGCAAGGGCTAACCAGCCTGCTATAGGGCATTAAATGCCCTGGTACATGCATGCTCTATAACAAAATAACACACAGCTTTTGGTGGCTACATAAATTAAAAATTAAGGTTGTGTGTTATTTTGTTATAGAGCATGCATGTATCAGGGCATTTAATGCTTTATGGCAGGCTGGTTAGCCATTGCCCCAGCAAAGCCCTCTAACGAGTACATGCAGAGACATTAACCATGTTTGTACCACATTTGTGCAATGCTGCTAAAATCTAAATAAACAGATTATTTATATGGGTCAACTCAAAGCCTGTTCAAGTGATTCATAAATGGTGGATTAGCTTGAACTGTAGATTGACATGCATCGAACAATGAGGTAAGATACCTTAAATAAAAGCAATACATGATGATGAGTATGGTAAAAGGTAAGGTCCTTAGTAAAGCTTACCATCATAGTATTTTTTTATTTTATATTATTAATAGAATGTAAGTGATAAGTATTACATTGAGGCTGTTCACAAGGACAAGAAGGTACAACTTGACGTTCTCATCCAAAATTGAATTCTTCTTTGCATCCATAATGTGTTTCAAGTCTTCCAATTCTCGCAAAGCATGTTTTAAGTGTCTTTCTTTATGCCTAGTAAAAAAGATTAAGACATCTATACAACATTTGATATAAGAAAAATATTAAAAAGAACCCCTTACCTTTTTCAACATTTTTTTTTTTCTTTGAGTTACTTCATTTAGTTGTACAGGAAAAAATGATTTGATAGAAAAATTTTCTAAATGACCTTCATCTTCTACTTTTCTTTTCTTATATTTGCTTTTGCATCCCTTTCCTCTTCAACATCATAATAAGGCTTTCTATACAAATACCAAGTAATATTTCCTTCGTTCTTTCATATTTTCCTTTATCACAGATTCCTTCTCAAACTCATTTTAGGGATTTTCATGCAAATACCAAGTACTATTTCCTCATTTTCTTTCCTATTTTACTTTGCAACCCCCTTCCTTTTCAAACTCATTGTAGTGAAGCTCCAGCTGGTGTTTCCCGTTTATCCCACCAGTTCGGAGTGGAGTCTACTAGCGTGCCGGATGAGGGCGAATCGAGATAGTCTCACCGTGAACCAGATCTTTTCTCCTGGGGGTCTCATCATATATATATCGATGTCTCTATCGAGATCTAGAGATTTGAATATATTTCTTTCAGAGGGACAGAGAAGTCTGATTCGCTTTGGATAGTAAAGCGAATCCCGCTACACGATGCCGAACCGACGAAATTCACCTCTAATAAAACCTAAAACTATACCTCGAAACTAGAGTCGATACCGCTCGCTACGGGACATTCTATTGATTTGATATTTCGGCATTGTAGTGATTTCCGTACAAATACGAAGTACTATTTCCTCATTTTCTTTAAAATTTGAAATTCAAAACCAATATAAGATCTTCAAAATTAAAAGCGTTCTAAATTATGCTTCCTTTTGAATATTGAGAATAAAGTTTATAAATAGAATTATTTTACTTTATTCTAAGTGATATTGTTTTGCTTTTAAATCTCATTAATACTAATTCTAAGAATGCGATATTGTTTTCCTTTAAATCTCATTAATCCTTATTATCACTGGAGCGGTATAACGCGTTCGCAAATGCATTGACCGTTGTATTAAGCTTGAGTGACTTAAAATCAAATAACAAATTGTAAGGTTACCTTTATAATATAAAATTAACTTATTATTTAATAATTTTATTTTATTTTTTTAATTGTGATTGGTTAAATGAGCTAGACTCTTATTATATCATGAAGTCTGAACGTAATATGACGTTTACAATTAAACCCCTATTTACGGTTCCGCACCGATTAAACCTATTTATGGTTTCCGGACATAATCTGACGCTTGATAAGGGTTTCCAGACCAATTAAGCCCTATTTATGGTTTCCGGACATAATCTGACGCTTGATAAAATGTACGAGTTAACAATTTCAATGCAACTAATATTTTCAATTATTCTTTTTTCCATCTACCTGCATTTGAGGAGTCGTCTAACCAGGTTGAAGAATTGTCAGGGTCAAAAATTTTGTAAAGATAGTGTCTGAATAGTGTTTTTGATAGTGGAAATAGATTCAACACTATCAAAAACGTCTAATACACATAAAATTTTGAAATTATATATTTTGAAATTTAACAATTATAACTCTGATTTACAAAAATCCTTATCAGATTTTCTCTAAATATAACCAGAATTTGTATAACTTTCCAAGTTCAGAATAACTTCTTAATTTCCTTCGAAATTTATTTAATAATTATTTAAATAGATCTATAACTTTTCCCTTCAAAGGGAAAATATACCTCTTCGTGAGTACAATAGTTAAATTGAATAAGAAAATATCTAATAATTGATTAATTAACTTACATGTAATAAAATTTCAATTATTATTATTTAACAACAAGATTGAATGAATGTGTGAACCAACTATAAACTTTAATTATGAAATGTTTGTCATCTCGCTAAAAAAAACATTAAATTAAATGTTTAAACTGGAAAATTTGAAGATTGAATGAATGTGTGAACCAACTATAAAGTTCAATTATGAAATGTTTGTCATCTCGCTAAAAAACATTAAATTAAATGTTTAAACTGGAAAATTTGAAGAGGGTTTTATACTGTACTATTTATATCTTGTGATTAGACGTGGTTGCAAGTTATTTATTTGTTGTGATTAGAAATGTGTTGCAGAGTACTTCATTTTAATTTGGAAAAACCATTGCACAACATTTTTGGGACGTTTTTCTTCGCAATCAACAAAACTCACGGATTTAAACCTTTTCCAAAATTAAAAATAAATTTTATAATATATGGCTTTATCGATTGGAAATCCATGTTATTTGTAACTTTGAATTTATTACTTGTTAAAAGGGAAAACGACAAATTTACCAAAACTCTTTATCACTTTAAATTTATTATTTGTTAAGAAATTCGGCCAACAAACGTCAAAGTCAAGCAGCCCACAGATATAAAGCCGAACAATTTCGGGCATCTTTTTAAACAAAGGAAGAAGAGTCACAATTGGAGTTGTTTCGTAAGGGAGTGTTTTATAGAGAAAAATCACCATTGGAGTTGTTTCACATAGATTTATGTGGTCTAATGTAGACTAAGTCACTTGGAGGAAGTTATTAGTTCTTAATTTTTATAGACGATTATGACAAAAAGACTTGGGTATATTTTCTTGCAAAGAAATCCAAAACTTTTGACAAGTTCACATAATTCAAGGAAATGGTAGTGAAGAAAAATGCTTATAAGATTAACTTATTGAAATTATATAAAGGATGTCAGTATGATTCAAAATATTTTCATAGATTTTGCAATCATCATGTGATCAAAAGACAAATCACAACGTAGATAGTGCAAGAAAATGGTGTAGCGGATAGAGAAAATGCAACAATCATGAATGTCGCTAAAAGTATGTTGAAGGGAAAATATATGCCAAATGTTTTTTGGGGAGTGGTAGTACCTCTCTTAGTTTATGTTTTGAATGTATTTCTCACTAGAAGTGTTAAAAGAAAAGATACATAGAAGGAACACACGTGTATGAGTTGCAATATAAAACATTTCAAGGTATTTGGTTGTGCGGCATATGCTTATGAACCTAAAGACTTAAGGAAAAAGCTAAATGAAAGAAGTGAGAAGACATTTTTTATTGGGTACAATGATCACTCAAAGACATACAAACTTTATAATGTAATAAAAAAGATGTTGACAATCAAGATAGATGTTGAATTTAAAGAAGTTGAAGCATGGAATCGAAGCATTGACAAATCTATGATACGTGGAGTAGCAATACACCAAATAGAACATGAAGTAATGTACATTTTATAGGAGGACAACAAGGTTTCCAAACTCACTCATTAATTAGAGGTATTCCAACAAAAACTCCAAGAAATTCTATTCAACTGACTCATCTACTGTAACATCTTAATCTACTAATAATATTCAATCAAATAGTGAATTTGATCATACAATTGATTCGTTAAGGTCTAAAAATCCTAGATGTTTGAAATAAATCTATGAAATTTAAGATGCAAATTGAGATTTTGCATTGTTTATTTCCAACCCACATGTTTTGCAGAGGTAATGAAATACGAAAACTAGTTCAAAGAATGGATGAAAATATTGAATTCATAGAAAAAAATTATACATGGGATCCAGTATAAATGCAAGAAAGTAGAGACTGGATAGATGTGAAATGGATTTATCAAATAAATCAAAATGAGAAAGAAGAAGTTGGAAAGTACAATGTTATATCGATAACAAAAGGACTAGTAAACAATCCTCACTTGGATAATGGTTATAACTTTGTAGCAACTGCAAAGTTAGATGCAATTAAAATTGTTCTAATATTTAATTAAAACTTTATGAAATGCATGTAAAGCCAATTTTTTTAACTAACAATCTAAATGAAGAGTATGTGTGGAGTAATCAGTAGAATATGCGATAAAAGGACATGAAGATAAGCTATCTATGGTGAATAAATATCTCTCTCAACTTAAGAAATATCCTAGAGCATGATATAATAGGAATGATTCAAATTTGATGAGTAGCATACTTAGCCAAAACAATAGTAAGCCTACAGTATATACAAAGGTGTATGAGCAAGGTCAAGTTCTAATTGCTTTTTATGAAATGATTTTTAAAGAGAATCTATCCATAAACAATTTTGAATCAATGGCAGAGGAAAAAAATTGAAATGGTTATTTCCAATTTAATGAGATTCATTCTTTGTATTGAAGTCACTCAATCATATTCAAATATTTTTCTATTCAAACAAGGTATGCTATTGGCGCATTGAAGAAATTCGGGATGGTGAAATGTAAAATAACAGAAACTCCAAGTGTAATAGGATCAAAGCTCAATCAAACAGAAATATGATCTAATGTAGATCAAACTCTATTCAAGATATTGACTAGTGGTCCTATGTATATCGTTGCCTCTAGATTGAACGATATGTATGGGGTTAGCTTGATTTCCAAGTTGAAAGAATGTTCAAAACAATTGAAAAAAGAATCTTATGATATATTGTAAGAACAATAGAATGTGATATACTATACTTGAGAATTAATAATGATCTTTTAGTTGGATATATTGACATTGATTTTGTAGCGTGGATGATAGGAAGAGTATGTTGAAATATGTTTTCTATCTAGATTCAATGATAGCTTTATGAGTATTCTATAAACAATCCATTTCCATAATCTAATTAGTCGAGAAAACATATGTAGCAGCTAGAGCAACAAATTTTCAAGTATTTAGGTATGTATAGTATTGAATGAGATACAACAAAAACGAGAAATACTCAATATTAAATCTATCAAAGAACCATGTTTATCATAAAAATCTTAATTGTATTGATATGAGACCTCACTTTCATTATAGAGGTTGGAAACAATGCAAAAAATGTACTTCGAAACTTGTAATTTGAAATATCAATTAATTAACATATTCACAGATGCATTGGAAAGAGATATATTGGAATTTCAGAAACAAAATTTAAGTGAAAGTTAGCAATAATAGCCATAATTAAGAAACAATGTTAAATATAATTACATCCAAATTGCTCATAGTTTTTTTTTATAGTTTCGATGTATATAGTTTTAATAAAAAATCAACTTTAATCAAAAAGGGTTGAGTATGTATGCATACCCTAATTTAGTAGGGCTATTATGAGCACACCAATATTTCTCCAGAAAATTTTGTGTTCATTTATTTTTTATTCTCAATCAATTCATGTAAATTGAATTTCTAAACAACAACCCTATTTTATATATATTCCATATTATATTATAAAATATAATATAATATATATTATATATTAATATATATATATAATCCCTTTTCAACGTTTTATGATTAGCTTTTGATCTTCTAGACTGTGTTTCGGTAAATAGAGAGATAGAGAGAGCTGTTCCCATTTTCAACGTGCATTTTCTGTATCCTCTCGATCCATGAGAATCGTATGTTATAGGGTGCATGATATATATATTTTTTTGAAAATAAAATGGATTAACGGTTTCTAAAACTAATACTAGAAAAAGGTCGAAACCGGTTATATTTTATATTGTTTTCGAGGCTCCCAACCAGGTGATGTTTGATATTTTTGGAAAGTAACTTCGTGTTCACTTCCTTAAAACTCCTTACTAGAGTCTCATAGCTAACTATATGAGAGCTGAGTGTCGTTGAACACTGTATGATACATAATATCACCTAGAGAAAACATTTGGACATTATATCGTATCCATAATAATATCTAAACAAACTTAAGTTTTGCCGAACACTGTGCCCATTGGAAAAGTATGCTTACTGAAAGGGTATCAAAAGCGGCTAGACGCAGGGATCAGACTGTAGGTGGCGGTAAAGACTTGGATGCTAGTATCAATTCCTCTTGCTGAGTACGCTTGATGCAAGAATTGTCTTGCATGTGGGAGTAGCGAATAAAGAAAAATGGTGGAGAGATGCAAAGATCAACCAATGTTCAAACTTTGGTGATAGTAGTGAGTGGCTGTAAAGACTTTGATGCTAGTATCAATTCCTCTGGCTGAGTAAGCTTGATGCAAGAATTGTCTTGCATGTGGGAGTAGCGACTAAAGAAAAATGGTGGAGAGATGCAAAGATAGTAGTGAATGTTAAGCCTTGTCAGTATATGTTTCCCATGTCCACTATCGCCTTTGGTAATGTCATTCGTTGCGATTTATATATTGTAAAACCCCATGCTATTTGAAGGGGAATTTTCCTACAAGAGCTTTGTGTTTGGGGAAACTAGAACATAATATATAGATATATTAAAAAACTATGTAATAAGATATTTAATTATGGAGATTTATTCTCACTTTATCTTAAATATTTTTAATTTGTAAATATGGTTTATAAAAATATCATGAGTTATTAATATCA
>APFE030427106.1:0-16270 GCA_000404065.3 Pinus taeda
TGTTGGGATTGAGAAAGTTGACTAAACCTGGCATGGATTTGTAGTCTCTCTGTGTCAAACGTGGTATTGCTATCAACTCTTGTGTGTCAAATCAGAATAGATTCGTTGTTGTTAAATTAAAATTTGTGGAAGTATTGTTTGTGTCTCTTTTCACTATAAATAATTCTAATGGTTCCAAGAAAATTGACAATAATCATGGGCTTCAGGAGAAATGAGAGGATTTTGATGATGTAAAGGGACAATGTAATAATATGGATAGGGAAAAGAAGAGAACCTAGGAGATTGTTGAAAATTATGTACAGAAGATCAAGCCACTTTATCTTAAGATTTCTCATAGGTATAATGAGAAAAGTAGGTTTAGAGATCTAGAGAAATCTAGGGAAAGAAAGGGAGTGAAAAATGGTAGAAGTCTAAGCTCAGAGAGAAAATTTGAGAAGCATATGTCATTCTCATTTCTCTACTAACTTTAAAATGGTTCTCAAGAATTTGGGTAAGAGTAAACAACAACCTTATGATATGCAGCAAAAGCTTCGAAACTATAATTGTGAGATCACATTAACGGAGATAGAGAGTTTCATTACTTATGAAGTGGGGAAGACTTATAATCTCAATATGCAGGAGTATGTTTAGCTTCCAGTGGATTGCAACATTTGGCCCAAGATTAGGAGTACAAAAGAGAGGTAGATTCTAGCTTGATCCCAGACAACCAAACTGGGGCCATGGTTTTCTATGAAACACTCCACTCAAAAGAGGCACTCGATTCTAGTGTTTTGGTTCGGACTGATGATGAATATTTGAAAATTCCAATAGACCACATCAAAGATAAATTAATAGAGGTTTGTGTTGGGGACCAGACATGATGTATCATCATCCAAATTTTGTAACCAATGAAGTAGCTAAGGTTCCATCCAGTGAAGCAAATTTTTGGTTTTAAATTGGTTGTATAGACAAAGAGTTATCCAAGATTCCTATTAATTCAATAACAATAAAAGAATGCACCAGAATATTTTGTAGTGCGGGAGTTGTGAATTATCAAGCACCTTATATATGCTCAGTGGGTAGACAGTGATATGAGAATCTGGAAAATGGGACAAATTTGTAGTGTCAAGCATCTTTCCTGGACAAAACATTGCCTAAGGATTCTTCCAGTATGGCAGGTTTGGAAGAAAAAATAAAATGTTTGAAAAGCCAGGTTCAAACGAACAAGAATAAATTAGAAGCGTATTCTTAATTTATATTTTCATGAAACTCGCGTTGGGTTTTTAAGATTTCTTGATATTAAGTTGGAAAATCGCAGGACTTGGAAGCACATTGTTATGGAGTTCCACATAGGCCACTCACTACAATGAATAATGAGAAACAATGTCTTTGTAGAAAATATCATCAGATCACATACCTTTTGCGCACTCCTAACTACCTGACTAATAGTTATCTCACCAAATGGTTGAACACCCTAAATAATTACAGGAGTAAAATAGATTCTTACAAGGTTTAAGATGAATGCCAACGAGTATTAATGGTCATAAATTCAAAGACTGTAATAGGAAGGTTGATAATAGAATAATTCTTATTGCAATGAGGAATGTCAGTGAGAATTTAGGTGGCTAATAAGTTTGAATTTATGTTTGAGCCCGGAGACTGAGCCAGCACAAAATAGAAATCAATTAGGTAAACAATAAGAATTCCTACAAGGATCTGCACGGACACTTGCAAAACGTAAGTGTATGACTATTAGGATCTACAAGAACAAATCTTAACACTAAAAACATAAGAGGAATGCCCATTAGAATCAACAGACATAACAAGAAGAGATCCCAATAAACTAACTAAGCATTATTGAAAAACAATAAGAGGAATGGGTATAGGGATTTTCAGATATTCTTGGTATACAACTCCATGTTTCATGTCATGATGCTCACCTACTATATATATATATAAACAATGGTTACCGACACACACTATGTAGTGGGTTTAAAAATATTGTTTTGGGCCAAGGATCAAGGCCTTTGGTTTCCACAGATTATTAAATGATCACACTGTTCAGTTAATGTTTTATTTCTAGGGATCTTATACATTTTTTGCATCCTATCAACCACTGGTGATGTCATCATTGCATGCATTATTCTTTTTAATTCCACAATACTTTTATGGTATTTGTTGAACAAATTTTTTTTTATTATATCTTGTCTTGGAATTGAAAATGCCCACAAAGAAGTGTGGATGAGATAGTAAATTCCTTCATGGTTTGTCATTCACTGTAAAATAAATATTTAAATATATAGCAAAAAACCACTATTTCTAACAAACGTTTATCAAAGTTCAAATAACAAGCTAAAACATTAAACTAATATTGCATTGTTTTAAGATAAAGTAATTTCTCTTCACAAGCTATAATATATATCTCTTTTGCACTCCTAATCTTGTTCCAAATGTTACAATCCACTGAAAGCTAAATATACTCCTTTATATTGGTTCTGTAAGCCTTCCCCACTTCTTTAGTAATGGCACTTTCTATCTCCATCAATGTGCTCTCACTATTGTAGTTTTGAAGTTTTTGTTGCACATCAAAAGGTTGTTGTTTCCCCTTACCCAAATGCTTTTGAACCTTTTTCAAGTTACTAGAGAAATATGAGAACAACACTTGCTTCTCAATTTTTCTCTCTAAGACCAGACTTCTACCATTTTTCACTCCATTTCTTTCCGCCAAATTTCTCCAGATCTTTGAACCTAAGTTTCTCATTGTTCCTATGTGAAATCTTAAGATAAAGAGGCTTAACCTTCTAGACACACCTTTGAATCATATCTTTGGTTCTCTTATTTTTGTTATCCATATTCTTACATTGTCCCTTTCCATCATCAGAATCCTCGAATTTCTTCTGAAGTCCATGATTATTGTCAACTCTCTTCGAACCATTAGAATTATCTCTAGTGAAAAGAGACACCAATAGTACTTCCACAATCTTTAATTTTAGAATAACAAATTTATTCTGCTTTGGTGACAGAGCAACCAATAGAAATACCATGTGCAGTACTAGGAGACTACAAATCCATGCAAGTTTTAGTTGACTTTTTGAATCCCAACAAAGATATATTCAACTTGGTAGCACTTTTGAGCAACTTTGGGAACTGGATCTTGAATTTAGGAACATTACAGGACTGTGGAAATGGAATATCCTTATTCATATCATCTAGAAGTGGTGAAGGAAGTTGGAGGGGAAGTAGCTACCATTGGTGAAACAACTCTCTGTGGGAGGAGAAGTGGATTGATTTGGGTTTGGGGGTTTTGGTTTACAAATAAATCTATTATTTTTTTAAAATGAAAACAATTAATGTATATGATGTAATTATCTGAGTAAATATATTTTTCTATTCAGTTAGTTTTTATAACGAAAGAAAGTTATGTAACGAAACAACTCATATTATTGGTGATTGAGAGAGAGGCTAGTTGTAACTTGGAGAATCATTTTTTGAGCAATAAGATTTTCACCTATGGTGGAGTTGAGATTGTGTCAACAATTATGGTTAACAATTGTGGTTTATTGGGCACCTAGTATTGGTGACTCAGGGTATTGAACTGATAGTATTACATGTAGGTGAAGTCGTTAAAAGGCTTTTGTATTCTCCATTGTAATGAGTCATGGTTGAGCTTTTGTATTCTCCATTATATTGAGCCATGGTTGAATGGTGAAAGCTCGGAGTGTTGGTTGGTTTGGCTGTGTTTTAGCAAGGACAATAATAGATCTATTGTTGGCTAGTTTTTCCCAATTAGGGTTTTCGGGATAAATCATGGCATACATGGTTTAAATGTTGTTGCTGTTGAAAACGTAATTTCAACTACGCATCGGGTGAGTAGAGCAGCAGCTTGCGATTCCAACAATGAGCGACTTCAGCGATGAACATTTCGGCGAAATGGCAGTGAGGGAGTTATAAAGTTTTTTGTTGTTGTTTGCGATGAGCGATCGCCGATATCGCTATCGGCATTTTAAGTGGAGCATAACTTTTTACAAATGAGAAATCGCCGATGGGCCGGACCCGACGATGGTATTAATTCTTTTTGATAAATTTTCGGGTCCACAGTATTTTCGCAATCGGGGAAACCATGGGTGCACAACTTTTGCATATATGTGTGCCATGCGATGAAGCCCGGACCCGATGGGTTTCCAAAGTCAAATTAATTAACGGTTGAAGTACAGGCTTGCAAAGTAAATTTGACGTGAAGTAAAAGTTTCTTTACCGCCGTTTATCTCAGTAAAACAGTAAATGCAATTTACTGTGGGTTGGTAAGTTTTGGTGAAGTTTTTAATTTTACCATTTTTCTATGAGCAGGAGTATAGGCACAAGTAAAGGTTGGTAAAAGCATTTAATTTTTATTGTTTTTTATTTTCACGGGAGTATGGCATGTAAAACCATATATATATATATATATACTATATATTCCTGTGTTTGTTTTTGTTAATGGTAGTGCAAAGAAAAGTCGCACCAACGATGCAAGAAGAATACACACGCAGTTGAAATGATTGTAATATATTGTTCTGGAAGGTATGAAAGGTGAAAAATAGGCACAGTAGTGCGAAGTAAAAGAAGAGCATGCAGCAACAGTGAAAGTAATTTTTATAGTTGAAGTCTATTTTTACAGCAGGAATGTAAAAGAGATCTTTACACACTGCAGTGTAAAATCTCAAGAGGAGACAGAGTGATATTTTGTTGTTGAATTTTTTTTGGTGAATCCCTCTGAGTGAAAGAGAATGAATTTTGTATCAGGAATTTTGTTTTAATGAATACAAAGATTTTATGGGTGTGTAATACTCTGTTCTCATAAATAATTTTAAAGTTTCCGCTGTGTTAAAGATTGTGTGGCAAAATAGAGCATTGTCTCTGTGTGTGCAGTTTGTTTGTTTTTGGGATTTTACTAGAAAAATCCCCAACAGTGGTATCAGAGTAGGCTTAGGCTCTTTGAAGGTGTCAAAGAAGCTGAAAGAAGTTTTCTTGCTGAAGCAACTTCTCCAGCAGCGTGAAGACTCATCAAAAGACTCAGTCAAGAAAGGTTTCAGGTATTTCTCAAAGTTTTTTTTGTGTTGCTATTGAAGAAACAGTCAGTGGTTTTAAAAACACAGTGAGTATTAGAAGCATAGTTAAGAATGGCAAGGTCAAAGAAGAAAGTCTCCAGTCCTCCTAAAAATGTGTCTCCCTCTACTACTAAAATAGAAAGCAATCTATTTGAAAGCATTCTATTTGAGGCTCCAAGGTTCAATGGAAACTTTGATATATGGGAAATAACAATGAGGACTTTCTGACAGTCTGAAGGGATTGAAATATGGGAATCAGTGATTGATGATAGCAAGATGGATAGAGAATCCAAAGAGTATAATGCAAAAGCAGCAAAGATAATCTTGGATGGTCTGCCTGATTCTGTAAAAAAGAATCTAGGAAAATATTCATCAGCAAAGGATATATGGGATAGACTTCATGACCTTCACTCAAAGGGAGCACTGACCATGACCATCAGTGAAGAAGGAAATTCTGAACCCATCATAGAAGCTAAAAATGAGAAGGTTAGCCTCATCAAGTTTCCAGTACAAGGAAGGGATGAAGAGCTCGCCAAGCTTAAGAAGGAACTTGATCAAAGCAAAATGAAGCATCATGAAGAAGTCATATCCATGACAAATCAGTTGCATAAAGCAAAGAAGCAGGAAGATGCCTTGTCAAGTCATCTTGAACAAAGGCACAAGAGAGTGAACAAACTTGTAGAAGAGATTGGATAGTACAAGGTAGAGGTCTCCTCCTTTAAGTCTGAATTACAAGAAGCTAGGAAACAGGCACAAGAAGCTGAGAAGAAAATGAAGAGCAGTCAAGAAAAGAATGAAGAAATCTCCAAAATGAAGTCAGATATCATTTCCCTTAAAATAGTAGCCGCTGAAGCTACTCGTAGCAAAGAAGAAACTGAGGAACAACTTGCAAAGAAGAATAATGAGTTTGAAATATTGGAAGAAGAGATTGTCCTCCTCAAGAAAAAGGTTGAAGGGATGAACAAAATCATGAAGAGCTCTCAAGCCTTGGATGACATGCTCAGCTATCACAGATCTCCATTCAGGACTCGGGTATGTAGGTGAACCCTCAAACAAGAATGAAAATACTTTAAGCATAAGGGATGTGAAGAAGCCAGAAAGAAAGTGTGATGCTCCTAGTTCCAGCAAAGGCAAGGAGAAAAATCAAGGCTACAATAGAAGAAATCTTACTCCAAATAGAAAACCAGCTCCAAAAGGAAATGTAGATAATGTCAAAGAGGCAAGTGGGAATGGTTATCATCAAAGAATCTCAAGGCAAAAAGGCTTCAGAAGTACATCAAGGAAACCTCCATCTCCTAGGTACCAAAGTTCATTTTTTGGTTATTGTTATTCTTGTTCAAACTTTGGTCATAAGGCAAAAAACTGTAGAGCATTTCATAGAGATAGATGTTATGGTCTCCGACAACCTCCAAGAAACAATTTTACAAGAAGTAATCATGAAATTTTATTCATGAACAATGTAGAATGTTTCAAGTGTCATAACATTGGGCATATGGCACGTGATTGTAACTTAACATGGGCTCTTACACAAGCTAAACCCATGCAAAAGAAGAAAGTTACACAAGTATGGAGAAGGAAGGAAATACAGTGTGAAAGTCCCTTGAGCTCTCCACTCGATCTAAGTTTCTTTTGAGAAAACTTTGCTGAAAGAAGACAATGCATACAGTTAAGGGGAGCCTGTAATTCTTTATCATTATTGTTGAACTATATTAAGAGTCATTATTTGATGAAGACCTTCTTAAAGGAGAGTGTTGGAATATTAATTCCAACTGCCGTGCAGGGACAGCGACGACAGCACAATGAATTGGGAATCCAACATCGTGCAGCAGGAAAACAGCTCAGGAAAAAACAACTACCTTATCCGATAACAACCGACCTGCAACAAATAAATGTTGCGTGGAGTAAAAGTTTGGTTGACCAGCGTTTTAGAAAAACATTAAATGAAGTTCAATGGCATTCGTAAATGGTTGGTGAAGATTTAATTTTAATGTTTTATATTTGGTCACTGGAGTATGGCTCAAAATAAAAAAAATGTCATATGTTTTTTTTTATGTATTGTGACCAATGCAGCGGCATGAAAAAAAAAGGTTTTTTCCCTTAATAAAAAAATGGAATGCTCAGCCATGCATGAAATTTTTTTTGTTGAGAGTGTTTATTTTATGCACAGTAGTGCAGAGGTGAAGCAACATTGAGCTTGTGGAAGCAGAAGCCATGAAGGTATGTGTTTGTAATGGTTGTTAAATGAATTATATGCATTGTAATGCAAAACAAGGAGATCCGCACATCAGTGCGAAGGCAAAACAAAAGGCAAGAGATGAAAAGTGAAATGGTTCCCAGTAGTGAATAAAAACCCAGGGGAGCACAAGAGTGTGACAGGAAGAAAGATTTGCTGCAACAAATGAGAGTTTGGAATCCTTTTTTACATGTGTTTATAGTTTGTTGAAACGAATGAGAATGAAAAAAATATTTTTTTTGTAATGTGAAAACTCAGAATTTTAAATGTAATGAGAAATTTCACACATGAGTGAATGTGAAAGAAATTTTTATTTTACAGCAGTAAACCAAAGTAAAAATTTCTCAGTTTACAGTAGTAAATGCAAAAGTTTTTAACACAGCCGTGTGTAGAAGGAGGAATGGTTGTTCATTGCATATGTATTGGCAATGAAACACACAGTAGTGCGAAGAAGAAAGATAAAGAATGGGGCAGCGTGAGAGAACATACACACAGTAGTGTGTAAGGTTTTTTTAAGATGAAAAAAAAACACAGCAGCTTGATGATGTTTGGTTGTATGCGCAGCAATGCAAATTTCATAATTTTTGTTGGTGAAGATATGCAAGTAATGTGAAGCAAGTGAAGAACGCAACCTGAGCAGAGTAAATGAAACTAGAAGACTTTTACAGCAGTAAAAGTAAATTATATTTTTTCATACAGCAGTGAAAAAGAGTTATGTAAATTTTGTTTTGTTAGGAGATTGAAATGCATTGAAATGCAGTGTGAATGTAATCAGGTTGCATGTAAGAAAATTTTTATTTTACAGCAGTGTCTGGTTGTGATCTCTCTGTGAGAGGAAGTGAAGTCTTTTGGTGAATCCCTCTGTTAAAGAGGAAGGTGCTTTTCAGCACAGTCTTTTGGTGAATCCCTCTGTTAAAGAGGAAGGTGCTTTTTCAACACAGTCTCTTGGTGAATCCCTCTGTCAAGAGGAAGATGCTTTTCAGCATACACTGGTGAATCCCTCTGGTTTAGAGGAATATGCTCTTCAGCATAATCTCTGGTGAATCCCTCTGTGTGAGGAAGACTCTTTCGTTGTTTGTGGAACTGCATCTGAAGCAGTGTTGGTGAATCCCTCTGTTAAGAGGAAGACTCTTTTGTAACAGCAACATGTCAAGGAGTTTGGATGAGAAGAATGTTAAGGTGCTTAGGCCAAGAACAGGCTGCAGACATTTTGACAAAGCCATTGGATAAGAAAAGCTTCGAATTTTTGAGGAAGTGTCTGGGTATGACTGAATGCCCAGCAGTTGAAATTAAAGGGGAGTGTTGAAATTGTAATTTCAACTGCACGACAATTGAACCACGCAGCATTTAATTCACCCAAAACAGCTCCCAAAAACCATAAAGCTCATCGGACCGCTTTTGCTGTGAAGGTGGTTTTCGTACAATCGAGTCTGATGCAATAAAAATCTGCCACGCGTCCTCTGTACGTTTGCAAAACCACTTTCCATCGGGACGTAAAGGTTAGTCAGGTAAGGCATCCCGATATTCACCACAGCCGTCCGATTGAGCTCAACATTCTCCACCGTTGATTGCATTCAAAGCTGCATACGAGCCTGCAACATGACATTGCGTAAAAATTTTGGTTGACCGCGGGTAAAGTAATTTAATGGATTAATTGTGTTCGTAAATAGTAGGTGAGATTGCAATGTAATATAAAAAAAAATGGAGCTCGTGTATTATTGCTAGGGTAGTGTTTGTTTTTAGTGAGTTGACTTGGTATATGTAATGAAAATGGAATGAAACACGCAACAAATTTTTTACGAGAGTCTTTTGTTAGTGTGAATGCACAGCGCTGCATAGATTATGGGTTGACCATTTTTTTTTGTAATAAACGGTGAAGCGTAGCAGCGTATGAAAAGATGGGCGGATGAAGAAAATTTCTTACACAGAGGTATCAAAATTGTTAATGCACAGCCGTGCAGGTGTAATGTTTTTTTTGTTGAGAGATTGGAATGGAATGTGAATGTGTAGCAGCACACATGTAAATTTTTGGTTGTTCGTTGAATATGTTCTGAGAATATATGCAGAAGCGTAGAAGGCAGAGTATGTAATTTTCTTTTGGTTGAAATGTAATGTAAGGAATTACATTTACAGCAGTAAATGTAAGATTGTTTTTTACAGCAGTATATGTAAAATGTTTTCACAGCAGTAAATGTAAATGAATTTTTACACACAGCAGTGTAAAATCTCAGGAGGAGACAAAGTGATATTCTTTAATTAATCTATACAAAGTGTTTTTATGTATGAGGAAAAGCTCTGTCTGCTCAGAAATATTTTAAAGCTTCTCTGTACCAAGATCCTGGAAAGAAACAGAACATTGTCTCTGTGAGCAGTTTGTTTGTTTGTTTTTGGGATTTTACCAGAAAAATCCCGACATATATCGCTGAGTGAACATAAGCCCTTTTCCTCATTCCGCTTATTCTTCTTCAATTCCTCTATCATCGTCACTGCCGTATCAATGGCGGTTGATGACCCACCATAAATTTAAAACAAATTTATCATAAACATTCATAAAATAATGTTATATTGTGAACTCATTTTCTATATAAGATCTAATTGATCATAAAACGTCAAATAACATAGTATTGATGAAGTTAGTGGCAGGTGCGATAACGGGACCTTTTTTAACAATTAGTTTGAGACAGGCTGCATTGCCAAAATCTTTTGTAACTACCATAACCGATCACGCTGATAAATTTCTTGTGTGGGATGAAAGTGCTCTACTCCCCCCTCTCATGACCATGGTGTTGTTTGGATCTAGGGCTGTTCAAATCCACTGAAGAAGGTCCAGGGTGGGCTCTCCCTGTCCGCTCGTGAGTCCTCATACAAGCGAGAACAGAGGAGTAATGGCATGTATCTGTTTTTACCTCACGGAGGCCGAATGGCCGATAACATCTCAATGAATTATCTTGGTTTTCGAGTATCATTTTTTATTTTTATTTTTTCCCTCACAACACTGCCATGGAAAAACTTTAACTATCCGTTCATGAGGAGGATGCTATCATTAACATCATAAAAAAAATCAACTTAAACACGAATAATTTAATTTCCCAAATAACTTCCATCATCAATTTCAAAATGAATGCTCCCTGACCTGGAAAATTGGATTAAATGAAAGTCAGGAAAGAAAGGTTCACACTCGTCTATGTTTTTTGTTTTTTCACAAAGCACACCGATCATTCTGACGAACTCTATCTGACCCGGTGCATCAGATCAGAGCCTGTGACTTCGACGTTTCTCCAAAGATTTAGCCATTGGACTCAAGTGTTTGTAAATCAGTCGAGATTCATTGAACCTTAGATTTATTTTTATCAATTTTGGTTTTTTAAGAGGTCTTTATGTGAAGAGATTTTATCTTTTTATACCCGATAATTGTGAAATTGGGTAAAGACAAATTTACTTTAATTATTTAACAAAAACTAATCATAATAAATACTAATATAACTACATTAAAAATGTTAATATGTTGATATAGCAGGTTTCATAAATATAACCAAAAAATTATTGAAACATCAAAAATGCCTTAATCACATTTTACTTTTTAAGCATGCATAAAAATGTTATTGGTCAACATTAACTCAATAAAAATAAATAAATTATAAATTAATGTTATAAATAATAACGAGAAACTTATTAGAGGAACTTATTAGAATTGAAAATAATTCAAAATCTCTAAGAAATTGGTGGGTGGGGATTTTTTAAATTTATTAAAAGTAATGGAATCATTTTGTTAATAAAATTTGCTATATATAAATGAATGTTAAAATATAAATGAGGAACTTATATGAATTAAAATAATCCCTCAAATCCATTAAAAAATTGGTGGAGGGAACCCTTGACATGAATTCTAATTTTTAAATATTAAAAGAATACAACTTAACAAACTTTTTTAATAACATTTACAACAATTGATAACAATTAAAACTAAACTAAAGCATATTAATGCTGATCTAAACCTCCAATATATATATTATAATATATATATATATATATATATATATATTTTTTATTTTAAAAATCCATTAATTTATTTAATTTTATTTTAACTAATCAAAATATTTAAATTACATTAGGAATCTCTACCCTTTCGAAGTCAGACAAAGAGTGCCTTGTGCTTGGCCTATTCTCAAACACCGTGAGAATTCAAAAGGTTCCTCACATAGGTGTTAATTTCTATTTACATAAATGTGTTTTGTATGGTATTGGTGGACGGTTTGATTTTTTGATAATAAAAAAAAATGGTTAAGTGTGGTAATGGTATATTTGATTATTTTGGAGATTTGGAGATTCAGAGTTAAGAGGAATCTATATTAATTTGATTATTAATTATAATTAACTATAATTATAATTATTAATGTATGTTCCCTTTTATTTATTTTTGTTTTGATTTGTGTAATTAATTATAATTAATTAATTTTTTTACCTTTAATTTTATTTTAAATTTTCATATTATTTATTAGTATTATTTTAAAATAAATGATGCTTAAATGATTAATAAGAACTGAAATGAAATCTTCTAGTAATACCATAGAGCCGATTGCAAAATTTGATTCCATGACTTAGATTACCCCACTTTCATGAAAATAAATTATAAAAAATTACTTCAATAAATTATCAATTCACTATGGTAAAAAAAAAAACATATTCTCTCACTTTTCTTTTATAACCAATCACATAGATATAAAAGTTAACCATAACAATATAATTTAGTTAAATTTATGGAGAATATAGATATCATAACTGAATTAACCTTTGAAATTTTTATCACTATTTATAATATATCAATTAGTACATATTAAATAGGTTATCTTATAATTTACTTGTAATTAAACTTAACTTACAAGATCATAAATAAGAAGAGTTAATTATTATTGAAAACATATTTACGTTTATTGGATTTTAGACTTAGTGGATAGAATGGAGAAGCGGTGTATCATTAGCCTCAAACCCCCTTTGTTGCTTCTGTTCAGATGCAACAGTTAAATAGCATTATAAGAAATAAATTGAAGGGTCAGTTTATAGAGTAGATGACCACGGAGCTTCTAGGAAGTAAATGAAACTAGTTTTTAGAGTTATAGTAAAATTATTATTAATAATTTAAATTTAAGTTGATATAGTGGTTGAATTGATATAAAATAAATGTGAGAAGAATTTTTTTAAACAAAAAATCTGTGTTCGTCTATTTTTCCATCTTAGTTTTGAGTTTTATTGATTTTTTTATTTATTTGAGTTTTCATTTTTTTGGACTGAGAGGCTTATTTTATAGCATGATGATTGTTTATAGTCAATCCTCTTTTAAAATAAAAAATTATGTTTTTAGTAGAAAAATAATAAAAAAATGAATTAAAACTTTTATTTTCCATAAATATTTAAAGAAAAGATTTAAATCAATTATTTGAAGATGTATGCTAACTAATATACGTGGATATCAATTTTATATATATTTATATATAGAAAAAAAATGTTTAAAAAAATATTTTAATGTCCGTATAAAAATATGATTCAATGTGGGTTATTATAAAATATTTTAATAAAGAATTAATATTGACATATAACTTAAAAAATATATTAATAATAAAAACTATTTAATTTACATAATTAAAAAAAATTCCCGATGTGGCATGAATGTAAAATATATGTTAAAATATTTTAATGTAATTACGTATAATATAATATATCAGTAAAAAAAAATAGATAATTATCATATCATTTTAAAAAAATTATGTAATATCATGAAAAAAATAGTTTTCATGGTCAAAAAGTTTATTTAATTAATATAATTCTATTTAGCATTCAAAATACAATTTATTAAATAATGGAAAAATAACACATTGTATTGCACTTTAAAACATTGTGTTTGAAGAAATTTGAAATTTGATGCTTTTGGCTAACTTCGTATTTAAAATGGATCTATGCTGGTTTAATATATAAATAAATTTAATATATGGAAGAGATGACCTAGAAATGAGGATTTTAGAATTATTTCAAAATTATTATTATTATTATTCCTATAAAACCATGGAGATTTTAGAGTGATTACAAAATTATTATTATTAATTTAATTTACTTTGACATAGTGATTTAATTCATATAAAATAGATGTGGGAAGAAGTTTTATTGAAATGAAATTGCATTTTGTTGACGTAGTGTTTTTTTCCCAAATTTTCAAGGTATTTGAGTTTGTGTATTAATTTTATTGATTTAATATACAAATAAATTTAATTCGGTGAAACCAAAGTTACCATTAATATTAATATGAATATGTTGAATTAACATTAATACATACTTTCTTACTTTCTTATTTACACTAAAGAGATGTAAATGTTGACATAAATATATACTTTCTTATTTACAGGTTTAAATGTTGATATATTTACAATACATCTCCCTGTAATGAGTTGTAGAGTATTTTTCAACATTCATATAAAAAGTTTAATTATGAATTTCATATTTATATTAATTAACCAATTAAATACAAATATATAAGAAAATACTCTAAAATAATTTCATAAAAGTTTAGATGAAAAAATATATTTAATTGTAATTGTTAATCAAAAGCTAAAAATAGAATTTAAATAAAAACATATTAACAAAAAAGTTTAAAGTCTGCAATATAAACATTAAACATAAAATTGAACCACCTCAATCTCCACATTTAGTCAATTTTGTTATAATATATTTATAATTTACTGAAAGTTTTTTAAAAATATAATTAATAATAAATATATATTTATAATAAAAATAAAATATTTGAGGAGGAATTGATCTCGTTTTGAAAGCTCTCGGTAGGAGACAATGGAAACAACAAGCGTAGCCGTTGCAGCACTTGGTCATAGTGCCTTATACCAATGCTACAAGTTGCGCCCTTGGCGCTCTTCCTCAGTCCTGAAACCCGCCTCGCCATCAAATTCGGAGAGACTTATGCCTCTCCTCACTGCTGGCTCCTGTGCAACGCTAACATGCCCTCGCTGAAGGTCAAGCCCGGGTTCGGATTAGGTGCCGCACAACCTATCTGCCTCTGAGGATGAACCTAATTTTGTTGATGCAGTGCAAACCGATAAAGTCATTAAGGGCAGAGACTATCAGGGGAGCGACCCCAAGACGCTGGATCTGATCAATTTCAGAGGGATCCGACATAGTACCCTAGATTTGATGTACCACGCAACTGTATGGGCTCTAACATGGACAAACTTCCCTTAATCAGGAAGTTCTGTGGCTGAAGGACCCCTGTTAAGGCCAGACCTCAACGAAAACCCTCAGATCTGAGGAGAGCTACAACTCGCTGACATGGAGAAACTAGCGGGAATGCGTGGCCCACAGGGGACATGGATGACCTATACCCTTCCAAAATATGTCACTTCTTATAGATCTGGAGGGGGGATCTAAAAAATGGGCGGCCTAACACCAAATCGTCCCAAGTACTGGCTAGATCTGAAAAATCGCCACTATTCTGTCCCTCTAAGCTACCGCGTTGACGGATCTACTACAATCACCCTCTTGCAGGTGAACTAGGCATGGTAGAAGAAGGTTGGGGATATCCGCCTTGATGCCCTAACAACACTGTGCCCTGCAGACCCCATTCTAAGTCAAAGAGAGCCAGCTAGGGTATCAATCTGTGAGCAGGACCATAATGAACACATGAACTACACAAACATAGCATTGGACAGAGCAGAGCCCAACCTAGGAGGTCTCACAGAATATGCACACAGGCACCAGAAAAAAAGCAATAAGATGCATGCTATTGAGACAGATTCGACAGTGATATTCATCAAAATGCTAGAAGGCAACCATCTTCGCTGGATGCTCCGGAAAGGGATGAAGGAAAAAACCTGATATACTTAGGAGACTGCCTACAAGACAATCACACCCTACAGGATTATGGCATCACAAGAGATTTGACCATCATAGTCAATCTGCGTCTGCGGGGAGGATGCTCTGGAACCAGCACAAGAAACACAGGAACCTTCAAAGATGCAGTCAAAGGAAAGGCAAAAGCACAAACCAAACCAGTAATAATGGTTGAGCCGCCAGGGCCTTACATCATGGAACAAAAACCGGAAAATCTTGTACTCTCTATCTCATCAATGCTTGAGGTAAATAGCTTATACTCAGATCTCTCTAATAGTGCAGTTATATGTAGATTTAATGGTTTCTAGCCAAATTCTGATGTACTGCACCAATGGATACATATTGCATGGACATCAAATTGTGAAATCTATCTATGTTCCAAAGGGGTTTTTATAGTCAGATTCAACACAGCACAAGAACAGAAATACATCCTCAACACAGGACCATGGTTCTGGGGCAGCGCTGAGCTCTTCATAACCCCATGGTTCCCAGAATTTGATGCCAACACTATGGTGGTATCAAAAATTCTTGTTTGGGTTAGACTGCATAACCTTCCATTACATTTCTGGCACCATAATGTATTAATAGCTATTGGGAACTCCTTGGGAAAATTCCTAAAGACGAACGGGGACAGAATTACAAGGCGAATATTTACTTTTGCTAGGATATGTATTGAAACAGATCTCACTGAAGGGTTACCAGATAACATCACATTGAATTTCAACAACTCACAGTGGATGCAACCATTAGACTATGAAAACAAAGCTTTTCGGTGTCGTGGATGTTTGCAAATAGGCCACTTGCAGAGCGCATGTCCTCTGGCCAATAAAGAACCTAAATGGAATAAGAAGCAATAAAGGAAGCCAAAAGGCTGGTAGAACACAGACCCCCTAGAAGAATAAGTAGGAAGAGTAGAGCCAACAGAGAGCAAAGCAAATTTGGACACTCAAAAAGGACAAAACAACACACCAAAGGAGGTCCCTGACAATCCCCCTTAGCAACAACAAACCCAAATGGAAATAAGCGGAAGTAAACGAGCACATGGATCAAAAGGCTCAGACTCAGACAAAGAACATCCCATAAA